>JAHZND010004062.1:0-18670 GCA_027744115.1 Acrocyrtus sp. NNG-2020 | reverse complement strand
AATATAAGAACTTTGATCAAGCACATAGCGCATAATAATTCATACTTTACACATCGTAATACTGGTACTTTTTTTTAAATACCCACCTGCAGCTGCTTATCTTCTTCACTCAAATCTTCAGACTCAGCTCCTTTCTTCCCTTTAGGATCGTCCACCTTCTTCTCCTCTTTATCCTTTGACTTTCCAATCTCTTCATGTGGTGGTTTTTTAGTCACATCGGCCATTTTGCAAAAGTTTTCAGATCTGTGACAATAAGGATTAATTCTTATACTTTTTGCGCTCGCACATTGACTTTTCTTAAGTTACTTCTCAAGACTTTCCTCAAATTGACAAGAGTCTTTTATATATATTACATAGTTTAATTACATTCAATCAAATTAAACGGTAATTAATATATAATTAATATATTTAAACTAAAGCAAAGGTAGATTGGAGAAATTAGTAAACGTAGTTTTTGGAACTTGTAATCAATAGGTGAGGGTGATGTTACTCATGCCCTTAGCTGCAACGTAGTAAGATTCTTACTATAAGAAAAAGTAGGCTAAGTTTTCTCATTTGTATAATTATAATTATTATAGCTCTTCAAGAATGATGCAGTTGACAGTAGAGTAAACAGCTATGCATTTTAATTTATTAATTTTACGTACAACTGCGATCATACGCACCTTACTTAATCATGATAGCTATTATCATTATCGCTCTTTTTAATTTGTACTACATACTAATTTCTTTGTAACTTACACTAATCAAAATAGTCAAACTTACGATTTCTGGTTCTCTCCAAATCTTCCTGTATTACCACTAAAATAGAAAAAGTCAAGTCACTGTACGCTTGAGTTTTTCTAAACTCCAACCCAAATATGAAATACAAAAGATGTGGTCTAGGAACAGAGCGGATGATGAAAATTAAAACGATGATTCAGATGTCAAAAGCAAAACACTGCTTATTGCATAGGAATTTTAACTTTCAGTTTTTATAATTTCTGCAGTCTATTTTACGAAATCCCCTCAAAAATATTTTCACTAAAACAAAAAATTACGTTGGCTATTTTATTTCCAATCTTGTTTATAAAATAGACAAACAAATCACGAACTTCAATTTCAATCAATGCAATGATCACAAAATCAAGCGGAGAATGATGTGTTGTCGTTGTCCATGGTTTGCATTTGCATCTGCTTATTCTGCTTACAATGACATGACAAAATACATTAGGGAATGGGAATGAGAATGCGCAATGTCCAACATGATATAGCGAAAAAGAAAATTTAACTTGGCGCTTTCATCCTTACTTGCACAGTACAAATGAATGGGGCAAGGTGAAATATGAAGTAAGCATACTTCAACAACATCTGTGGCGATTGCTCTTCTTTGTTCTTTCTCTGGCGTTTGTTTTGTTTAGCGTTTTGTGCTTGGTGTATTCAGTTCAGTTGATAGTGATGACTTGACTGATGGTGATCTGCTATATCTTTTATATTTTTGTATGTACTTATCTACTTTCCTGACGACGCATTATTGTAGTTTTATACGTGAATTGATAAGTGAATGATAACTCGATAACTGCTGCTACTTTTTTTATAAAAAAAATTCCCATTTAAATAAGTACTACAAAAATTGTACGTAGGTATTTGACTTTTAGATACGCTTGTTTTATTTTTGAGAGACTGAAATTCGCACGTTACAGAAGATACTTGATTTTAAATACTACATATTATGCTTTTAAAATCTTTAATTTAATGTTAAGAAACTATTAACTTCTGGCAGACGAATTGAATGAGCTGTGTAGTTTTCCTTCAGGTAGTCAGTCTCCTTCGATGTAGTACGACAAATTTGAGATTTGCAATCAAGCTTTTGTCATTATTACAACTAAAATCAGAGGAAAGGGAACATTTGGAAAGAAATCTATAAAAATACATTTCTTCTGTAAGTCAAAGTTGCATTTCAAGAAGGTTCTACTCTTACATACCATCTCTAAAGGAAGAACTGTCATGTAAAAATAGTAGTTCGTTGATGGGTTCATTTTTTACCTCAGCATAAGCATTTACTTTCATAGAAAGTAGATTTAACCCAACCCATTGAATACAATACAGTACATTAAAAATTTTGAAACGTAGTTGAAATACATTTTTTATTGAGTAGAGAGTATTCGTCTATTTGGTTTTGATATTTTGAACTTGATAGAAAACATTCTTTTAGATGAAATAAAGTAGACACCTACGCAGATTTACCAATTTTGCTACTATACGTATGTATTAAAGTAATTCAAGAATAAACATCAATTTGTAATTTGATATTAATTTAATTAATTGACTGGATATTGTAAATATAGCGTATCGATATCATAACATTATCATCATTTCTAATCATATATGTACGTACATTAAGTACCTACATATTCTAAAGTTACATATTTATACATGTATATGCCGTATGTAGAAATATGAATATATGTATGTAGTTGTAATAAAGGTTAATATGTAATATATTATCAAGCACTCAACTTTTCATTTTACATACAGCACATACCTATTATTAATTTTAGTTATTACTATAATATGTATATTTGTAAACATGTTTCAATTCAATGCATCAATTGAGGATGGCATACAGTAAAATATACTGCAAGACTGCATTTCAAATAGTAAATGGCATATAGCTTATGGACTCAAATGAAAAATAACAAATAATCTAGCTCTTCGGTGTCAAAATATAAGACAGCAATTAATACATGCTAATACATACATAGATAAATCACCTGTCTATTTTACTTCTCCATACTTTCATAAAGGTATTTAGATATATCAATAATTTTAAAGGGTATAAGTGCCTACAAGTTTTAAACACATATATCATCTGCTAGTTCCATAAATTTGCACGATCTTTGTTCAATGCTCATATAAACGGACTCATCTAAATAAACAGAGGAGAATGATTGCTTTTATCTAGCAACATTGTCATTGTCCTCTGTGATCTAAATACATGCCATATTACAGTATAATCACGGACTTCCTAACGATGTCTATGTATGTAATTGTAACCCATACTGGGAACGTATTTTCCTTTTAGAACCAAATTTACGAAAAGATTAACTACTTTATACATTTATTAAGATCATACAATTCTGAAACTTTCCCCTGCTGTTCCTCGATGGCACATATTAAAACATCTGTGTGAACATCCTAGATAAACATTATATATCTAGGTGTACTAGTATAGTATTGGAAAAAAGCTACAAATTATCCACATCTTTAGAACAATCTCTTTACTTATAATTAGAAATTACAAGACATGTTAACAGGAGTAAAAAGCGAGACCACAAAATTCTTCGATACTTAGTGAGTTTGTTTGCTTCTAGAAGCTATAAATGTAACTTAACATTCAACAAGAATAACTCACGCTTTGTAAATTAATACTTACAACGAAACACCTTACTCATAACTCATATAAACAACTAACATATTCCAAGAGAATCCAAGTAGGTTCAATAGAATGTACGAACGAGCCATACATTAACTTTACAGTTCGTATTTATACAGACTAAGTAAAACTAGTCGAAAGAAATTCATTATTGTGGTATTGGTTCTGTGAGCTGAAAAGTCTATAGTTGAATATTGTGAATGTTTGATTGGTTTATGTTACGTTACATTTAAATTTTTCTTCCTTGCGTTGTCTTTTTAAGCGTTGATCTGTTATTTGCCACCCCGTTCAAAATATTTTAGAAGGATGAAATTTTGAGCGACTTTTCCTGTTATTGAAATGCACGACGGAGAGCCGGAGAATCTAGTTTTCAGAAAATTCCTTTCTTCTTTGCTTTCTTCCCATCCACGGTCCTATATTTTTTTACATACAAAGTAATTATTAAGTTAGTAATTATTATCGGAACATTATGTATTATACTGGTTGTTGAAACCCCCAAAAAGCCGAGACTTCGTAATGTGAGCGTAATTGTGGTTGTGATAAATGAAGATTTATTGCTTTATCAGAGTGGATGCTTTATGAATTATATTTATTAATACTTACACTCGTCAAATCATTATTTATTTAACAAAACATTGATATCGTTAATTGAAACGATATGAAAATTACTCACATAGTCATACAACTAAACAAAGAATATAAACATAATAAAAACAAAGTTATTCATTAGAAATTACGTTTGCATTTGTACAACAATTTAAAAAATTCTAGAAGAATTTATGCTCGCATATATGTGATTATCACACTTTCCAAGGTTTACGGGTGTACATTCATCACTCTACACTATTACTGACTACATCATATGAAAATCAAAAATTATTAAATAGAGTACATAATACTAATTAACCCATGACAGGGTAGTGTGGTTAAAGAAAGAGTAGTTTCACCGGAAGAAATTATGCGGTGGTTGGGTTGGGTGATTATTTTTCGTTTACTAAACCATAGTCAACGACTTATAGTCATAAACAATTAATTGGCAAGAAATCAATTGCAATGGATGGGTTGGAAGAGTTACTACAATTCAGTCAATCAAGGTATGTACCTAATCCGAAAACACGCTTGTTTTGGTATGACATTATTACCAACAAGATTGTCGATGCTTTAATATTAGTTTGGCAAACACTTGAACACAGTCAGTAAAAATTCAAACACACTGCTTTTGTTAGTTTAGTTCATTAGTACTAAATTTCTCAGGATGGCGAACAATCTTGCCCTCTGAAAGATGCCCTTCTCTTTGGCATGGATTTACTCCTTTTGAGAGTTTGTGCTGATGTCTCAGTATTCTTTGAAGATTTAGGTGATGTTGGTTTCTCGCTAACAACATTGCTTTGTATCTCCGAACCGGAAGCTACATTTGGGTGTAGCTCAACAGAAAACGGTACTAAATTTGACTTTTGAACGGTGATCTTACCGTCATCCATCTTCACCATACTTCCAGTTATAGGTCCTTTTTTGTCTTTAAACTTTCCCTTTTTACCAGTTCTATTATTAGAAAAACAAAAAGCAATTGCAAACACGTAAATTACAATGAAAAGTACTACAGTAAATCAAAAGTATGACGTAAACTCAAATAAAACTTCGAACTATACAAAACAAAAAAGCTCAACGAATACAAAAATAAAGGCCATGAAATGATAAGGTTAAGAACTACCAAGTGTGCTTCAAACAAATTTTACCTTTGATGTTTGAGGAAAGACGAAGAGAAAAGAATGTCATGTGTACATCGTAACATTTAAAACGGCTATTAGCAGCTCTTTCAGTCAAACACGCTAACATATTATCAATAAATCTCTACAAAAACTGCATCCACATCTATGGCATAATCCAGCAGAAATGTCTACATTGTATTGACTCAAAGAGGCAGACAAAAGCGTTAACCCAAATGGCACGGCATTTACAGCATAAAAATGGAAAGCTACGAACACCAAAATATTATCTTCTGCTCTGCTTTTGTACCAAGATTATGTCTTTGTCAAAAGCTTTCATAATGTCATAATTAAAGGTTAATGAGTCCCCTGGGAATTCCCTGCGAATTTAGGATATCTCCAGGCTTTAGTTATCCGGTTTTCCAATCAACAAAAAACAAAAGCCGCTTCGTTCGTGCTCGTATAGAAGAACCAATAGTGTGCATATGTAGGTATATCAAATCAGCACCAGCACGGTTTATAATGAGAACTTAAGAGCTTATTATTTTGATCTGCTTACACAATTTAAGAATTAAGAGCCATTGCAATGTCTGGCATTACGTTTTTTCTAAAGGTCAGCAATCATAATCATCAGTTGGAGAGAGCGGAAGCATGAAAGTCTTCTGCAGTGTAACAATGGTTTATTTTGAAAATGTCAGAAAAAAGGAAAATTCTACAAAAGTTGAAAGTCTAACAGTCTATGACTTATGACATTAAAAGGGTAAAATTTGAAACAAATAATCTGCAAATATATCTAGGTACATAGATTTCAACACTTTTATACACCTACTGTTTAGGTATAACTTTACACAGCTACTGACTACTGATAATATGACGATTTGATAACTACTCCACTAGAATTTAAATGTCATGATAATGTTTTTGGTGTTTACATTCTTTTATAAGACTTTTATAATTCCCGTCTAACATATTTCATGATTACTAAATTAAGCTCTCCAAAACTTTCTGGGAGAGATGGGTTGTCTGCAAATGAGGGATAAGAAAAAACGTAATTTATATGAGTAAACGTGAGTTTGATGATACATTTTAGAAAGTATTAAAGTACGACACGAATACATACATACACTACCTTGCACACCTGCAAAAACTAAAGCACAAGCAGCTGCAAAATGACCTTTGAGTCAGACATGCAGTATGAACATTCACAAAAGCTTTGAATCTTTGACATTTTCAATACTGGCATTTCTCGCTAAAGTACTATTGGGTTGCAAACCCAAGCTAACGGAAGGACTACGAAGAACTTAGAATCAAACCAAACTTTTTACAAAACGTATACATGAAAGCTAATCATCACCAGCGCCTTCCACCCATTCCTGAAGATCTTCTAGATCCATGCTAGGCAGAGTCCGTGCAGAAAAATTAGTTTTGTTTATGGAAAGCAAGTCCACTGTGCTAGATGGTTCAATCATTTTGTTCACTCTGAATTCAAAGTCGGGTAAATCAGGTAAATAATAAAATAATTAAGAATAGTAATAAGAGGAAATCACAAAAAATCCTTTTTACATAGGTACATACAATAAATCACTACACCAAGACCGTCACCGTTGTAGGAAACATTTAATCATGCATTTTAAATGGGCAAAGACTCAAAGGTCTTAAAATTATCCAAAGAAAAACATACATATAAGATATTCTAAAGATAAAAGTCTCTCGTATTGACTTTACAAAAGTCCAATGGTATAAAAATAGGTATAATTTGCGATTAAAAGTTAAGCAAGAGTTTAGTAAAGTGAACATCACTGAAGAGTCTTAAAATTTCAGTGGTCAAAATGAAGCTTAAACTTCAAACGATGTTAAAAGCCATATGGTTGTATGACGAATAATGATGGGGATCGGATCAGGAGGGGGTCAATACGGTTATCCCGTAAAATTCAAATGCACCACAAACCTTCGTAAGAGAATAGTATCATCGTGCCAACATGCCTCGAGCTTTTTGTGGATTTCAAAATTTTTCAAAAACAAGAACAAACAGTTTAAATTTGAATGCACTTACTCTTTACTCAAAGCCTCCAAGTTCCTCCTTCTGAGTTCCTCAAATGTGACCCCACTTGTTTGCTCCCAGGCCAGTTTGTCCGATTCAAACTGCTTCTTTTTGTCGTCAAAATCGACTCTCAATTTTTCGAGGGCTAACCGCATTTGTTCTTCCCGTCTTTTTAGCTGCATAAATTCATATTTAAACAGTATAAATCAATTTAGTATACAAAGTTAAAGCAAAGTTATTATTCCTTCAGGGTAAATGTTAATTTTGATTATGATTTGCTTTCATAGCTAATTTTAATTTTTACATCTTTCTCCGAATCCGTAATGCGCTGGGTGCGCTCCTTTACTTTCAACTCGAACACTTGTTCCATTTCGACTTCCATTTTCTTCATCTTCGTTTCATGGTTTTTCTTTTCTTCTTCCATCTGGGCCAATGGATTCCTAAAACAAGTAACAATATGATTACAGATCATCGAAACAAATACATAGCTGTATTTAGCAATTCTAGTATTCTAATATAAAAATCTATTCTATTAGACATATAAACATGTAGCAAACAGGACTATCTTAATAAACATGGGATAGAGCATTAAAACAGGTACTATACCATTTAACATTCAATTCAAGCAAATTTCGAGGCAGGGAAATCAAATTACTTAGTCCATTCCAAAATGTAGCATAACATGTACCTACAAAATAGGGTGCATTTTCTATGTGGCGTTGCGACTGCGACTTATTTGTTAATTACTATACTACAACTGCCAATAGTCATGTCTCATGTCATATCATTTCATTCAAATTGCAGTTGCTTAAACTATCACAAATTAAAAGCTCTTTTTATGAAATCTCGAAATCTGAGCTCGTCGCAGCTCAAAGCTGATCATCAATAGGACACTGAACTTGAAGGCATCTGGTCGTCAATAAGTAAACTGATAAAATGCCTAACTATAACTGGGACCCTCCTCAAAACAGCCGTATATCAGACATGGGTAGATAGATTTCAGTTGCCCGAAGGAAATTCAAATCCAAATAGTCAATTAAAAACGTTGAACAGCAAACATTAATGTAGGTAATCTTGCAAATAAACATTGCGCTGTAGTCTCTCCAGTTTATCACTTCAGAAAATATTTGATAGGAGGGTTAGAAGAAGTGCAATGGATCCCTTGCATGCTATGCTGACGAGGCGAGAAGTAATCAAAAGCAACGTAATAAAAAGCACTGCCACCGTTAGCATTTCCGAATTCCGAAGATACATCGTCCGATCCAGAAGAAGGTGCATATTATGTATTCGTTTTCCTAATTTATGAAGCGATAGAATCAAGTTTAAAAACCCTTTCAAATTCCAAAATCCCGCAATCAGTAATCGTACATTCATTTAGCAACAACACAGCATGACAAACTTCAGTATGTAATTTGTTGACTTAGTAAACAAACCCCCTATAATCATATACCTAGACACGAGCAGTAGCTAGCTTCAATTCAGTTTTAACACATGTCTGAAGCTTCAAGTATATCTTACTACTAAATTGCAGACTGGAAACAGTAAAATGTTACAGGACTAGTAAATTACTACTAGCGGAAGAAAATTGAGGGATAAAATCAACTGGTATTATTTGCTTAGCGTTAACGTGCATCTGCTCCTTAGATTAACTTACCAGATTGTTATAAAACAATTAGGAACTCCTGGAGATTGAGCACTACTATGAAATGGAAACACAACCAATAACCCATCACCCATTGATCAGTTAGTTAAGTTAAAGTTACTCATAATGTGCTAAACTTTCCCTTTTCCGTGTATGTTAAAATGCCAAGGTACGAGAAAATATGTATTAAGAAAAGGAGAGGGCATATCAAATCGACAACAATGTTAATCCAGCGCATTTAATGTGGAGTTCAGCTTAATAAATCATCTATTTATAAAAATTAGAAATGCCTTGGCTGTTATTAAACGGTTCGAGCTGAGCGGAGGATCTCATGACATTCAAAACTTTCAAAACAAAACTTTCTGATACAAGACATTAAATGTGTTTCGTGCACCTGGATTGAGCATTGTTTTTCACCAATTTCTAAAATGTCATTTTTTAAGTTTCTGCGAAAATGTAGGCCCATTTGCTTAAATTTTTGAAAACTCTTCAGTTTTAAGTCACCTGAGTATCCTTTAGATATCGTACCTAAGCTCTTGCATGGTGTTCAGTGCTCTACTGAGCTCGAACATGGGAGTTAAAAGGTTTGATTATTTCTCGCAGCATCACTATACACAGAATGACACAGTTAAAAAAATTTGCTTCCTTCAACTTACTTGTCAAATCCCTTCACAGGTTTTCCATCGGGCCCTAGTCCAGCAAGCTTGCGACAGCGAAAATTTTCATAGTGAACATTATTGGTAACGTCTTTTAGATCTTGTAAATGAGTCCGCACGACCATGTTTCGCAGTGCAACAAAGTCGCAGTGCTCCAGATTTTCCACTAAAAACATATACAATCATCTATAAATTGAATTTAGGGCAAACGGCAAGCATTGCTCTCACACAGTTGAGAAAGAATGCACCACAAGATCTCTAGTAAATAACAAATTTTGTTGCACGTAAGAATAGTATACATTTCATTCTAACATACCAATAACGGTGCCCCAAGGGTATTTCCTGCCTCTCAATTTTTTTCCATCCACTTCTAGTACCGTATTAGAACCGACGACTGCATAAGGAACCCTCTCTCTCATCATCTTATTGATTTTATTTTCTTCTTCGTCATCACAGTCAGGAAACTCATAGATCTTAATTTTGTTCTGTGTTATTTCATTTAGGATCTAAAAATGCAATTAAGTTAACAAATAATCGAACAAGAACCTGCGATTACATCAAAATTATAGGGAGAGATAGGGAATAGGATACTTATTAGTCATCATGGCAGAACAACGAAAAAGTAATACAAAATGTGAGCATTGTAAACATAATCGACAAAAATAGCAGAATAGAAACTAAAAAGAATTATACTTGCTAATTACTACAACGTTTCGTACCATTGGCTGTTGTCAATACTGTCGCCAAAGCCTGGTGTGTCAACAATTGTAAGGGTTAAATTTACCCCATTTTCCTTCATAAGGACTTTGCATGTTTCAACCTATACATAAAAAGTATGAAACAATATAGGTACTTTAAAGTCTGTTAAAAACAATCGAAGTTTATATAAACTTCATATTACTACATATGAATTGTAATTTCAAACGCCATAGTCGAACCTGAACTGTTTTCTTGGTTCGCTTAGTAGGCCCTGGGTATTCAGAAGAATAGATATCAGCCAGGAACATGGAATTAATAAGGGTGGATTTTCCTAATCCAGATTCACCTAGTATAGAAAACGTGAAAAATATTTATTAACTGACTTTAACTTAACACTATGCTATATTGCTAAAAACTAGAGTATAGCTGCAAATTTCTAAAACAAGTATTTAGGACTGTGTTAAGTACAAATTTGATATCTTACCAACAACCATGAGGGTAAAATCAAATCCTTTCTTTACAGCCTTTCGGTAAACCTGATTAGGCAAATTTGCGAAACCAACGTAGCCATCCAACTCTTTCCTTCGTTTATCCTTTTCCTGTTTGTCCATTTTCATTTTGTTCTCCTTAGATTCTCTTTCTCTGTTGTCTTCGATGTTTCCTGTAGTTGCAGTGTGGTGAGTTCTCATCGGATCAATTTTCGTTGATATCGAATTCGAATTCAATTCCTTCGTTTGAGTGCTGCCACTGTTAATTGCGCCGAGACTAGCCGGTCCACTGTTAACATTGTTTATCGTTGTTACTAATGCTGGAGCAGGGGATGATTCATTCTTAAAGAAGAGTTCACGTTTGCTCTGCAACTATAGAAGCACAAACTGAGATAAAGCATGGCCATTATGGATTCTTTTTATGACATTTCAAATTAGCTGCACTTCACTTCTCAAAAGTACAGCTATATAGGCATTTATACCTCTCTCTCTTAAGTACACACTCACTGTCTGTTTAACTTTCTAGCTCATCGCATTCAAATCCATTTACATACAGGGCATAAAAACTTTTACACTAGCCCTGTTACATATGTACACTGTGACTGTATGAATGTGTAGAAAACTACACCAATATTAATTTTCTATGTAAACTACAAACTGTGTGAATTTTGCTTATTTCTAGAAATTCTTGCCACTGTCTTTGTATTTGAACCGTTTGAAACTAAACGCATACCTATTCATCATCCTCCAAAATTGAATGGAGTACGTTACATATAGTAGTCAGGGCCATTTCATAGATTGCGAGTGAGCACAAATATGAAAGATAGAATAGACAGATATTCTTAGAATTTCAGTTTTTTATAACGAAAGCAAATTGGTATCATCATCAACCAACAGTCAGTATCAATATTAGTTAGACAAGACAAAAGAATGAAATGATAATGGACGTAGCAACAGTATATATGCATTAATGCATGCATATTCTTTGATTGACATGACCATAGACTGCAGCTATTATACCAATGTATCTGAACTGGCTAAATTAGTACACTCCTACCAATTGTGCCAATTGTGGGCCACAAGCACCTACACATTATTCCACATCTAACACCTAAGCTAGGCCGCTCCTGCAGATATTAATACTATAAATATTTCATAGTAAATAGATGATGTGATTCACCCTAAATATTTATATAAAATAAACTTGTTACTTTACAGTAGTATCAGTGATCACATTCATCATTATCATTTTTCACAGCATTTACGGCTATGATGAATAATTGTCGGGTGGTCACTGGTATATGTCAATATCTGATTCGTACTGGTACCTCTTTCTTTTTTGCTTTCAAGCTTTCAATTTTAAACAGTATGCCCGAGTTTTTATTGAGCACTAATAAGATTAATAGAATGTTTTTGTCTGTTGTTTTGTCTCATTGTCATTGTCTTATCCAAAAGGAAAAGACATGTAGATGTGCCCTGTCTTATCTTATATACATCGGCATGAGTATATGTATATATGATTTGAGGGAAGTTCATTCTAGTTTCCAGCAAGAGACAGCTTTTTAAAAGGCCTTATTCGGCAGTTAAATATTTGTGTGCATTGCTCAAATGGTACACGCTACACCCACTACTCATCCTACTAGATGAATTGATAGTGTTGAATGCTGATATGATGAAGCATAAACACACCGTCATTTTCAAACACATCAGCCGAAGCCCTAGCACACATCTATGTATGTATATATTATGCCATTGTACTTTCATTTGTACGATAAAAGAATTATCTGATTCGTATGTATAATTTTCTCTAAAGCCTAATAATACTTCTCTCTGTATGATTCATCACGTTAAATTATAAAATCATGCTTTTCTACACATCCCCACCCCACCCCTTCCTTTTATGGAGACAGTAGGTTAAACCATACTGCGATACGGACACGACTTGGATTTTCTGACAATGGTTTCTTTAAATGATATTTAACCGAAAATGAAAATCGCTATCAAATTATAACGAAATAGATTGTGAATTTGTGAATGAATATACTTTAATTATTCATTGGTTCATTATATGTAGCCTAAATGAATATGAATGATGAGCATGACGAATGAGTTTTAGTGAAAGCCATAAATAATATTTTGTCACTGAAGTGTTTTTAAGATTAGGAAAGTAGATATTTGTGCAAACTATCAACCATCTAAATCTTGAATCATTTAAGCAACTAAAAACTAAAAAGATACTCATTCGCAGTTTTCCTAATGATACACGCGAAATACATTATGTATAAATTAAACTATTCGAATTTAAATACTTATCTGATATAAACTTACTATTAAATACTAGGTAAGCAGCAAAAATGAAACCAGAGAACTTTTGATAGTTTTGTGCAAAATTAAAAGATCCGTAATTTTAGAATGCACGGTTCAGCCCACGCTTACATAAATACATTTTAAGTTATGAAAGTCGTCTCAAATTCCCCCATACTCTTAACAAGAGAAACTGTATTCGTAATCAGTAACGTAACACGTAACGTGAAATATATTTATTGTTCCAAATTTTACTGATATTCCATTCGAGTCAAATTGTTGGATCTGTAAAGCAAGAGCATTACGTAATTTTGAGGATTTACAAACAATTGTTTGTAGCAATTTTACTCGTAGTAATAATCTTTTTCGGATTTACACTCAAAACCTTGTAATCTAGGGAGTGAAAAGGCAGTGGTGCCGTTTCTGCTGATGCTTTGAAAGATATGATGATTACCAACAAAAGCTGATTTTAAGAATAATAAAATACACTGAAAACCTTACGTACGTAGCGCAGCTTAAAACATTGCCATACTACGTGCACTGAAAATCAAATTTACGATTAACCATGACTGCTTAGTTTACAGCTGAGTACCATGAAAAATTAATCGCAATAAGCAAAAAGCTTCAGCGTGTGGTATATGGTTTAGCAGTGACTAGTGACATGAAACAAAAACAAAAGCTCGAATCGAAACTCTACATCCCAAATTCCCAACCACCACTCTCTCACTATATTATGCTTATTTCGTATCTCCTCTTCTGCCTTATTAGGCATTATTAAATCCCCAATATGTTTTGCTATTCTGTTCGACATGAAAGGATGAATAATAAAAACCATCTCTTTGCTGTTGCTTGAGAATTTTCTTCTCCAATTTATCTTCAACCGAAGGACCTACATAATAGTATAAACTAAAGTCTTTCTCCACCGCTCTCTACTATACTCAACTGCTATTTAATCTTATATAGTCGGTGTTGGTAGTATTTGGATGTACATCAATTTATTATTTTGAACTTAGGAAAGGGCTTGACATGAATAATGCAACAGACCTATGTAGCGATAGAGCAAAAAAGATAAAACATTTCGATACGGCCACGGCCCCATCCCCAGTTCCATACTATTGTGAGATGAAGGAAAATATTTAGTCTATTTTGAACCTTGCTTATGTCTATTCTATGTCTATGGACCAAGATCTAAAATAACAATTCATTCACTTTGAATTGAATTAATACTTAGAGATGCTTGTTTGGTCTGCTCGTTTCTCTACTATTCGCTTTGAAAGTGCTTGTCTTCTCTCGCTATGCGCATTATTATGAATGCATGATATGCTATTCCCATTCCCGTGATAAATATAACACTTCAAAACCTGGGAAAAGGATCCATTTATAATGCTAGTTAACTTGGGCGGTTCAGTTTTCTGGGTCTGCACATCCCACTAACTGGACAGTTTTGTAGCTGCAATTTTTTTAGCCATAAACGTGAAAATGATGGCAAAAATATGGCTAATCATTATTACTATATAAAATGTATATAAACACCAGCTAGTTTCAAAAATGGTAGAACATCTGCCAGCAGTGCCTGCACAGCAATTTCGGTATATCTTTATTTCATTTCTTTTCTTCAAAGCTTCACTTTTACCTTCGACTATGACTATGCCTATGCCTAGGCAGGAATATGCGAATTATAATGTAAGATGCAATATAATATTCAACTCGCAAATTTTTGCCTCAGACACAACAAGGTCCTAACCAAAGGTAGAGTAACTCGCACCATGCCAGAGTAAGAGCTATGTTACTAAATGTGACTAATTACATGACAGATAGCTCTTTCCCTGTCCCGAAGGAACCCTCAAAAATACGTCTTTCTTAGGACGGACTTTCTTTCTTTTCTGGCTGTACTATACTGAAGGCTTAGCGTTATAAATTGATTAAAATTTGCACAATTTGGCAATTGGATTGAGTAGGTATAGAAGATACCGGGTATGTATCTACTACTACACTACTATATGTAGTATACCATATTTATATGTATATACATAAAATGCACAAATACATAACAAAACACTTTATACATAGTAAAGTTAATGGATTTCTACTATTTCTAGTGACGATACCAAAAAGAGTCTACCTATGTGCATTATGCCTCATCCAGTTTTCTTTACATTTGTTAACTATGTAAACGTTCGAGAGCTGTCGTAAAATAACCTACCCAGTTAATCTAATTCACCTTTAGAAAAAATAACAATTTTATTTTACATTTTAAATTAAAAAGATATTATGATAAACTGTGGGCTNAAAATAACAATTTTATTTTACATTTTAAATTAAAAAGATCTTATGATAAACTGTGGGCTGTCTGGTCAGTTCTTCATTTTAACGGTAAGTGCTCATACTAAAATAACAGATGAAATGAGAAAATGAAGCCTGGCAAACACTATTGCAATCTCCATAATTTATTTTGACACGCAATATGGACATAGACTATTCAAGATCGCGCTTCAGGCAAGGCAGTCAACAGCTCATGTCAGCTTCGCTAAAGAGAATTTTGTATAATGTTTTGTTTTGTAGGTAGTCACTCTCACTCAGCACGGTTAGGTGCATCATTATCTATTAAAAAGAAAGCAACAAAAAAGGAAGGAGCCATTTCACTTTGGAGAAGAATGGATTGGAAACTAAACCCCGATACATACTCGAAACTCTCCCCTTTCTACATTATTAGAGAAGTAAAAGGTGTGTATTTTTAACTAAAGCGAAATTAGGCGATGCTTGTTTAGTGTTTCAGAACAAAAAATACCCGTGCTTTCGATAGACTTACATTTTCTGGGACACCAGACCCATTTTGATGTTCATATAGCTTTTGTCTTTGAGCTAAGCGATCAAGACTTGCTAAGCGGTAGTTTCCCGATTTTGCACTGCTGTAAGATCCCACGGAACCCGTCCCAGTGCCAGTTAGAGAACTCCCATTTGTATAAACACCGCTGCTGCTGGAGTTCGTTGAGGTAATTCCATTAGAGTTGCCTATTGAACCATTTGTTATTCCAGCACCTGGCCCAGATGCTGCTGAGTATCTTCCGGAAAGACTGCTACTTTTCTGACGATTGCTATCATCCCATCTACTCTTATCCACTCCACTTGAGTATCCACTGCTTAGAAGGCTTGCGCCACTTCCGCTCGTTCCACTCGTATATAACAAGGATGATGCTGTTGATACACTTGCTTGGGCCAAGTTTTGTGGCTGTGAAGTGACGACATTTGGTGCTGATCCACTCATCTTGTTTTCTTCCTTTTTAATAATTGATGCTGTGGTTCCGATTCCTTTCGCAGCTTTCTTTGTTTGCTTACTGACAGGTTTAAAAATTAAGCCCTTGATAGCAGGTAATCTATTTCCAATAGAAGTAAAGGCACCGCCAACACTACTCGCGGAACTAGTACTGCAATTGTCCAATGAGTTTTCCTTTGATTCACTCTCTTCCGTTACTTCTGGATCAGGAGTAGTGTTTGAAATATCAATACAAGAGCTCTACAAAGTGCATGCATAGTTTATAACCAAAAATTAAAACAAATCAGCCAAAAAGCTTTCTACTTCCACCATCACCACTTTCATAAAGACCCCATCACCCATCCCATGCCTAATAGACAAGCTAGCCCAAACAAAACAAAACTGAGAAACGGTTTGTTCTTAACTTTTCGGTTTGTTATGTGCACTTTATTCAACTACTACTGTTACGGTTGGTGGTGGTGCTGTTGTAAGTAAGCCGTGATACTTGCAAATGAAATCACGCAAAAATCTTCCTAGTTCATATATTCCATACCTAGTTCTATTGTTCAATGATGTATAGCCGTTGTTGAGCACGTCACACGATGCGATGATGGAAGATGCAGTAAATACAGTTATTTAATTTAAGGTTCCAATTTAAAATTTACAACTCTGCAATTATAGTACTTCAATCCAATCCTTCTTTAAAATGCTCGGACAGCGATGGTTGATGAGAATGATGGACACTATGACACGTTCAGATTCCAATTGTATACAAAAACCCTGACCCTCGGTTTAGTTGAATTAAAAACTGCACAGGTTTGTTTTATTATATATATCTAAGTAGTTATAACTATTTCATAACTCCGCACACAATTCATATTACAATTGAACTGCCATGAAAGAAATTCTTGCATTATGCAAGAAAATATGAAATAGGAGCAAACAATACTGTGTGTGTATATATTTTGTACCAACACCAACCAAATCTTAGATTTCTCTGTTATATCTTGGTTTCGTATGCGCACTTGCATGCACTGTTTATGCGGCACTTTATCTCTCAAGTAGAAGTAATGGATACGACTGTTTTTCCAGAAAGCCAAGTCAGCTATAGTGCTATCTCCGTAGAAAATAAAAATACACAATAAATGACAAGAGAAGACTGACACAGAAACTTTTTTAAACAGCAAACTGCCTGAACAGACAAACTGACGAAAGTATTTTTGGAGATGTATTACATCTGTCAAAAGGGGAAAAAACTTAAAATTCTCCGATCCTGTAAATAGCTCCTCAATATATTCCTGAATATCTTACTAAAATTTACACCACATATCCAGCATCAGCCAAACAATACTGCAAATATGCACCAGTACCACATATTTCACCAAATGTTATTCTCTCGGAGTGACAGACGTATCTGCTCATCAACAGAAATTCAACCCCAGAATATGAGGCGGAGAGAAAGGCAACGAATATAATATGTGGACAGCATAGTACAAAAACTGTAAAAATGGGGTTTTCTTCTCTATTCTCTCTGATATGTCAGTTTTAGAGTTCCCGTCAAAGAGTTAAACGGGCAAATAGCTGTATGGAGAAGCTCTGTGCAAGGCTACGACTCTGTCGCCTTTCTGTACTGATCTAGCTGGATATGGAAGAGGATTTTTTTAGGGAAGTTCCCCTTCTCTTTGCGTTTACTTGAGTATTTTCAGTGTACGCCTGCTGGCTTACAGAGAGTCAGAGAGTGTCTGTGTCTATGCGATATGGCATGGATATATTGGATATAAAAACCCATAAAATGAATGGCGTGTTATAGTTATGTGCCACATAATATGTGGTGAATGGTGAATGAATACAATGGCTTGGTAAAGTTTAGGCAAGCATTAACCATATCAGTATAACATTTCGGTGATGTCGATGATGTCTTTTCTCCCTTTTTCACACTGGAAATTGAACGAGTGTAGTATCGGGAACCATGTTCATAAGGTTGAAGTAAATGCCAGCGATATAGTACTGACTGAGAGCTAAATAACGTTCCTTTTCCTCCCTTCCCGCAAACAGGGAGGGTTTACAACAAGAGTTGTAGCTATACACTCACTCCTATTCCCCTTTCCTCTATTTAAGGCTCTTGCCATTTATGTACATACATATGTGTTCCGAAAAGTCGGCCTTTCTTTCCGGACATAAGTTTTTAGGTTTTTATTTTTTGTCTACGCTTTTATAGAATGTGATATACAGACCGACATATTATATTCAGTTTACAAAATTTTGCTGACGCTATGCGCTAGTAGCCAGTGAAAATCAACCCAACATCAAAGGTGATTTCCTTTTCTTATGCATTTAGTACCACGGACTGAAACTGAGACGCAAAGTACACAAAAGCGAACACTCATTACTCATACGATTTTAGCTTTACTTCACCCCTTTACGCCTCTATGGAATAGGAATAGCTTATCTCAGACTTATTTTATT
>JAHZND010004061.1:0-14345 GCA_027744115.1 Acrocyrtus sp. NNG-2020 | reverse complement strand
TCCTTATGCCCTAAATAATTCTCTGGAGAGGAAGAAAGAGGAAGAAGACGGAGAAAAAAAACAACTTTTTTTTCTGCCATTATATACGAGACAGCAAACCAACTTTTTTTTATTCTCTGATTCAAACCTTTGGAATGCCACACGTCTTCAAACATAACAAAAGCACGTTTAAGCTGTCAAAGCAGACGGAGGAAATATAATTCAGGGAAGAACGGGAAGAAGGCGAGGTTACGACTACTCGCAAACAGTGAAGTGAGCAGCAAGGAAATCAAATAAAATGGGAAAGTCTCGCCAGATAGCATGATTTTGTTCAATTGAGCGAGTAAACCGCGTTGATTCTTATTTTTTTCATTGATATTTCTCCCCTGCACTTTAGGCATTTTTTTTTAGTATTTCGGCGCATAAAATATGACTACTTTTCCTAGAAGCTTTGCAATGAATTTTTTTTAAAGAGTTGAAAAATTTGATGGATGCATTCATGCAGGAGAAACTACTTCATTTTAATGTAGTCACCACTCTCTGCATTGCAAAGTGAGCTGCATTACATGAGCCAGCAAACTTTTAGCATAGGGAAAGAAGTAGAAAGTTATGATGGAGAGGGTAGTTTTTCGCACTAATCTTACCGTCCTGAGTTCGCATGAGTATCATTTCATTGGGGAGCTGTAGCCGTAGAGCAAAAAAGGGAGTAAAACGCGAGTTCCATCAAGTTGCACTACCACCACTAGCGCATAAGAAAAACGGAGCAGTATGGATCGAACGGGCTCTAACTTTGCAAAATATGCTTGATAGAGGGATTATTTGTTGTCGGAGTGTTTAAAAAATGTGGAAAAAGCTAAAAACTAAAGTTTGTCAAAAAAGTTTCGGAAACGTGTTGTTTTATAACTAAAAAATTTTTCTCCCATATGTCATATCCGACTAGAGGACAGTGAATGTATGTTAATTATCGGGGTTCGCTTTTGAAACTAGTGCACTAAATATAATGCTTCAGCCGTCGGTGCCAACAAAGGGTGACATAATTTACGACGAGGTCTCTACTAAAAAACTTTTGGTTGATCTGGACAATGTCAGTAATTTATCACTCACCTATTAATGGCGTAAAATTTTTTGAGAGTTGAATAAATACTTTTTTTTAGTTTTTCTGCTCAAACTTGCTTTTGGATAGGTTTGGGCGTGTACGTGCTAAAAAAAACAGTGTAGTGTCCATTAAGTAGCAGGTATCCGCCAAAGTCAGCACAATCACCAAATACGAGAATAAAATCTAAGCGTACACTCCTTTTCCGTTAGCAAGTATGCACAGTACAAGCATCTTTAGCCTTAGCACAATTGCATACAGGTAATGGCTAACCGCTAGTCCATTTTCTGCAGTGATCAAAAGGAAAACATTGTAGCACGGATGAGTATAGCTTCTCATGCACAGTTCACACATTCGACTCATACGGCATTTTAAATTCACTTGTTCATTCTTGGAGAAAGGGAAACGGGAAAGGATGCCATTTCCTTTTTCATTATGAGAAAGATATTCCGGGTCGCAGATGGGACGGTTTGTACCGGTAGGCGGATATGAAAAACGGGAGCGGAGCTCTCTGGCTCTAGCACTTTTGTATTTTGAAGTCATAAAGGAGAAAGAGTACAATGGAAGATGACAAGTGTCAAAGACGCAAAGAGAACAACACTATAAAGAATAGAAGTTGTAAAATACTGCGTTTTCGCAAGCAGTGTTGGATAAAATTATGAAATTTGTGGCGGTACGAAGCACTTTTCTGGAAGGATCTAGAAATATAAAACCTACATATAAGTCCCTGGAACAGGATATTAAAACAAATTGTTTTTTAACGGAATTGCACAGCGAATGATTCAGAGTGGGGAAGAGAGAGCACGTTCTAGTTTTGAGCAAGAGGCGACTGTCTCAAAATCCAATATTGCACTTGTCTGTAAGAATGTAATCGAATATTTTTCAACACTTCCTTCTGCTAGTAACGTGTATCTCGCGAAAAAATTCTTTTCGCAGGACGTGCTCCTACTCCTCACCGCGAGGAAGGGATCAGCACAGATCTATTTTCCTTTGGAGTAAGTCCCCGTTTTATTCTCATCTCTTTGGATGGTGCTTCAGAGCTACCACTAAAACACTACTAAATCCTCTGTACCACACCTTGCTCCTATATAAGTACTTGGCGGAAATAGGGGAAGGGGAAAATAGAAGAAGGAGAGAAAAGGGAAGGAGGGGAAGTCGTTTATATTTACTGCAAGCTTATTTTATTTATATTATTGCATTATTCTAATGCACACCATTTTAGATATATAAATAAGTACGTTTCTCATGCTTTATCTCAATAATTTATTTTATCCTTTTGGAAATGAAAATTCCACAGGCTTGAAACTTTTTTTTTGCAAAACTATTTCTCCAGCGTTATCCTTATCACATGTATGTAAAGCATGCATGCATGCTTAGCCTTTGTAGAGGGAAAATTCTGTAGAAAGCCTGTTCACGTACGGGAACTACTACTACTACTAATCATCATTGCCGCTGTGACTTTTATGCACACAGGGAAGCATTATTTTTTGGCTTTGTAGTGGTCATTACTGGGGTACTTGTGTTGGCGAGGAGAGGACTAAAGTGCTCCGGCAGACTCATAATCAGTGGGTATGGCGGTGACAGTCTAGTGGCGAGCACAGTAGAGAGATTAGAACCACCGTACAAATATACAAATAAGCAAATTTGACCCGTGAAACTAGGCCTGGATCAGGCTTTCTATGTCTCCTCTAGTTTAAATGCAGTTAACTTTACTACAACTGGTTTGTTTCTTTTAAAAGGACAACATTTTGCAAGTGGGAAAGTGCACAACCGCAAAGTCCGTACCATGGAAAATCTGGTCTAGTGTGGCGGAAGCACAATGCAGTGTGCCGTTCACCGCACACCATCACTGCAATTGTTCATTTTGTGCTGTATTTGGCAAGCTGTGCAAAGAACGGAAAGACCAAAACCCTTTCCCGGTTGCCTATTCGTGCAGCAAAAATAGCTGCCTCCCTTCAATGTCTGCGTCCTCTGTTGACCTCGTGTGTACAGGATTGTTTAAAGTTACATAAGTTTAGTAGAGTACTGTATTTACCCAGGCATTTCATAAAATATTAACACCACGAAACGGCAAGCAAAGCTTTTCATCGGCAAACTTATCACACCAAAGGCTTATCAAGCCTTTTAATGGGTCGATTTCTGCAAAATTTTGTTTCCATTAGTTCCACTAGGTAGATGATGATATAAATATTCAAAATAAACTCGTTCAGAGAAAGCAGTCACGGTGGTGGACATTTGCTTTAATGAATACAGTCAGATTTCGCGGAGCGCAGCGGACCCTCCCGCTCCTCTTTTCTCAACTAAAGCATTAGTAATGTCATACATATTCATAGGATGACAACTTTCTTCTACTTTCTTCCTCACATTTCACACCAGGGTGGACAATTTCTCCTGCGCTAAATCTGCATCTTCTTCCCTTTTGTGCCAAATCAGATACGTTCTGCTACATACTACAGCTCCGTAGAGTGGAGTCAAAACCTTTTGAGAGAAAATTTTTCTGCGTACCCTTTCACAGATAAACGCCGTGTGTATATAGCGCACAAGGACTGTCATAGTGATTCCGCCACCACCACCAACCACTTTTTACCACTTATTTTTTATACACTACCAACGTTTCTTTTGCCCATTTACCTAATCCGACTGGCTTTGATGGATCACTGCCTGGGCGCAAAATCTCACTGCTGCGAGAAAGCCAGGTAAAAGCGAGGTGGCAATGCTCACAGGAGTGAAGAAAAGTTCGGCTCACTTTCAGCAAACTTTCCTATATACCTTGTTTGCTTTCCACCTGACTTGAAGGTTGAAGCTACAATTATTCCATAATAAAATGTATATAAATAAAAAAAAAAGAATCGTGCTGCTCAAGGATATACACGTTACAAGCCATTTTAAAAATGCATTTAAATATAAGCCATTCAGAGAAAGTAGCCGCGTCACAATACGATGAACAGTGACTACGACATAAAAATTCCTAAATAGTACATCACGATTTACTACACTGAAGTGACCTTCCATAAAGTTCCACTTCTCCTTCGATTTTCTCTTCCCTTCAGAATCAGTTGTAACTTTTAATAATAAAGTTTATGGCTTATTTAGCTAGCCTTGCTATTCCTCGCTCGCCTCAAGTACTTGCTTCCCGAAAGGGAAGAGAGCGGTTTTTTTATCTTTCGGCAAATCATTTCTCCCAGACTTGTGTGCACAACATAATGATCACACTACTTCAGTTGCCACTACAAGCAATTCAGAGACTTCTACCACTGTGCTTCCTCCCATATACGAAAGAAAACTCTCAAATACATGGAAAAATCTATTAATTTTGCAAAAGCGCCTTATAAAGCATATAGAATAAAATATGGCTTATAGTAAATAATAGACAGTGTGGCATGTTCACATACTGCGACAGAAAGAGAAGAATGGTGAAAGTTTGCTTCAGTCCTGAAGCTGAAGCAGGAGAGAGTTCGAGTGAGCACTGCATGAGCACACAAGCCTTGTTGTAATGAAAGCACAATAAGATGAGCATGATGACGTGCATCAGAAAATGAATGGCATAATAGAATAAATTGTAGAGTAAAAGTAAGACGTATACGCAAAAAACTCTCTCCCTCTTTTTCTGTATACATACAACAGACTTACAGATCTTAGAGACGAGATAATGCGGCCAACAGCAGCAGCTCTAGCAGTGACTCTGATTGTGATCTTGCTTTCTTTAAAGGCAATCTGGAATACTCTGCGATTTTTTTTTATAGTTCAGCATTACTCTAGCACACACTGCTGCTGCTCGGGTGCATGGCAGTCATTGTCCTTTTCAATTTTTTTTTTCATGCGATGCAAACACCGAACTCGGCTTTTCACTGCCGCTCTTTATCCTTACATGATATTGAATGGGGAAGGAGTATTGAATGGGTGCAATTGTCACTAGTTTTTTTTTAGTCCTGAGGTGCTAATTATGCTCCATTCTTTATTAGCAAATAGCTAAAACTCTGTTTTTGTTTGTCTGTTTTATTCACAAATTCATGAAAATGCTGAGTGAGATTGCTAGTGTGTAGCCCATGCAACAGTGAAAGCAGACAGAGCACGTAATCTTACCGTGCACTACATATTAGAGAGCGCACAGTTGAAGTTGCCTACTTGGAGATGACGAACGAAGGAGAGATGGTTCCGACTGCTCCGAGTCATCACCTAAAATCAGCCATATTTACTATCTCACATAACATAGATCCGCGTTCCGTTGCCTGTCACTTCACCGCCATCATTGGAATATTTTTCCGCCGTTTAAGCTCCTTACTTGCCCACAAGACCTGAGACTGGGTGGAACGATGAGGCTGTCGTACCACGGCAAGTTGATGTTGGTTGTGCTGCGGTTGCTCTTGCTGCGGTTGATGTTGTTGGCTTAGGGACGAAGGGTCCGCGCGGTTCCCAACATATTCATGCCATTGGAAAGTACTACGATATTCTGAGTGGAGTTGCTGTATTAAGAATTAGTCCAAACAAAATCCATTTATCGTTAAAACACTTTTTTTTACGTTTGTAACTGCTTTCTCTACATCTCGAAATACTCATTCACTAGATGGAGTCACTAAATATGGAAGAAATAACTTTGCTACTTGTAATCTTGTAATAAACTATTAAACTAAGTAAACAGAAGGGTGCGCTCTAAAGGAAACTGCAAGCTTTCCTCTAAACTTTACCGGGTGTGACTACTCAGAGAACACAAGTATTTTAGGTTCACTACAAGGAGGTATAGCAGCAAATAAGTAGGTGGTCCAATGCAGAGCAATTTGCAATGCAACGTAGGTATCGACAAAAGGCTGAAAATTAAATGAAAGTTGAAACACCAGTAGGAGAATCTAGTAAAAAAAATATAAATGCTATAAAACTCGTCAGCAGTAAAAATCTAAAACAGAGTGAAAACGGTAGACATTCAACAGCAACAGGAACATTGATCAATAGCAGTAATATGTGTTTATAAAGGGGTACTTTTATATCTTCATACAAAAGACATTCATTTTTGCTTATATAACAACTTTCGACGACGATTCTCAGTCATATATAATACATATATATTTGTTTTCCCAGAAAACCTTTGAAATATTGATAAAACGACAACAACAACAGCCACAACAACGAATGACAACAGCTATTTCAACAACAGGGACAAATAAAGAAAGCATACCGATTTTTTCAAGAAGGGTCAGTGAGTGAGTGAGAGACAGAGATGGTGTTTCAGTTTTATATATACAAGAACCTCTTTTCCTATTTTAGTTTTTATAAATCTGTGTTTTGTGTGAACACAACCACAACACATTTAGCTAACTGTTCCCCGCTGCTGAAATGATGAACTTTTGCAAAGTCTTGTCGATAACTGTTTTGCAATTTTTACAGTATGGAACGATTCAGCGCAACTAGGAGAGCTCAGCGACAAGAGACAGTGCCAGGAAGTTAAGCTCTACAATATTATTTTTTGAGTTTGAACTTTAAAATTACGGTAGTGTCAGAGTTATGTAATAGGATAATTACAACTACGCTTTTTCAATAAGTCTGTATACAGTTCCTCCTCACAAAGAATCTATGGTTTTTTTTAGTTTGATTTTGAAAAAAGCCGTATTTTCTTTTAATTGTTGAGAAGGACAAACCTTTTCCACAGGCATAGATGGACAAGCACGGCACAAGTTCCAAAAAGAACTGATCATAGCTTTTTTTAGTGTGTATGTGTGTAAAAAATTGTGTTCTTATAATATCGAGTTTTTTCTTCCTCTTTCTTAGCAAATATATCAATATATATATATGCGTATATATTTACATTTATTTAATAAAGGGTTTCTTCCTCTATATACATATACGAAAACTTCCCTGTCTGGGTGTTTTTTTTTACTTTCAAAGGAGGACGAGGAGAGGGCCAGTGAAATAAAGCGAAAAAGGTAAAAACTAAGAATATCAAGTGAAAATGTATGAGGAGAAAGAGAAAGAGAGACAGAGTATGAAATTCGAAAGAGGCCTAGGCAGACGGAGAAAGTAAAGAAGGCTGCACAGATTCCCACACTCACACAGGCACACAAAGACACAGAGCAGATGAGAAAGAGAGATAGAACGAGAAGATGATGGTACACAAAAACCAGCAAAAAAAAGAGCCAAGTTAGGCTGTAAGTAGTGGCAGAAGTATCTCTGATGATGGTAGTGGTAGCTCTTCTAATAGTGAAAGTATGTGGCAGTAGTAGTAGCAGGAGTAGAAGGAGTAGTAGTAGGCTCTGACGTACTACTTATACAAGGAGAGAAATGCGGAGGAAAAAGTACTAGAACGGGAAGAAGAATGGTAAAAAAAATCTCTGACTTGAAATAGAAAAACGAAAAATGAAGGAAGTTAAATGGTAGTAATAACTTTAACTGTGTAGCTGTGGTTGGAAGAAGCACTACCAGCCAAAAAACTGGTAGTAGTAGGAGACCATGCTGGGTGAAAGTAGTAGAGTGTCCTCTTCTTAGGAGGATCGGAGAAAATAAAAAAATATTTTTTTTATTATTTGTGCCAGCGAAAAAAAAGCAGGAAGTTGTACTCTAATGTATGATATCAGAATCTTGGTATTTTCTATTTAATAGCAATAATAATAATAATCATGATGGTGACTTTAAGGACGAGAGTGGAATGGAGAAAAAAAAATTCTTTTTTGAGGAATGAAAGGAGGAAGAAAAAATGTTTTTTTCGTTTTTTACTGTATTTTAAAAAATAAAGATAAATTGTTCAGAAGAAGAAAAATCAACTCTGCTAAAAGTAGAAAATTGTGAAACTAGTGGAACTGCAATGGTAGACGGTAATACACGGTAGTAAGTTGAAGTAGTAGAAGTAGTAATAAAAAAAGACTATTTTTGTTTGAAAATTGAATCCTACTGCTCCTCTTTCTCTGTCGATCTTCACTCTGTCCGATTTTTGCTTTTACGTGTACTTTTCCTGTCTCTCAAAGACTGGAAAAAATAATTTGATTGTAAGACTGTATTTTTTTCGTGTATTTTTTTTCGTGTAGAATGATGATGATGTATGCAATATTATTATCTTTTCTCTCTGCACTGACTCTGATGTCTGATGATAAGGATACCATGAAAGATAGAAAATAATGAAAATAAAACGATGTGTGTGATGATGATGCACCTCTTCCTCCTTTCTCGTTTTTCTGTAAACTGAGCTTGGAAAGTGGAAAGCTGCCCGTGATGGTGTCTGTCTCCCTCGTTTTTGTATTATAAGTTGGACTCAGCAAAGATATTACCACTGCTGTCAACCTGCCTTTATTTTATATATACATAAGTTCCTTGTTGTATATTTCATGGATTGGCTGATGAAGAAAACACAGTATCCAATTTCTTATATTCGTTTTGGACACAACAGGAGGTATAGAGACATACTTGTTATGCTATTTCCACCCTCGCCACACTCTCTACAACTACTGATCATAGTACTCCCGTTTGCTTCCCTTTTTTATAGCAAACTTTCCCTGTGTTCGTGTTATGTTTCCCCTGCCCTTTCTTTTTTTTTCCTCCAGCCTTCCGCTTTTCTTCTGTCAGTCTTCCTCCCTAACATGCATCCAGCCCAGATAAGTTCACGAGAAGCTGCGACGGCGCTACTATCACTACACCGCTAACCGCCGCACAATAACTTGCAGTGTATCCGAGAGTAAAGAATCTCTAGAAATACTCTAGAAAATATATGTCTTGTGCTTTCACTTACCTTTCGTAATATGGTCTTCCTATTGTGCATATATACTCCAGGTGAAGTGACGAGCTATGGCAGCTCCCGTATGCTGTTGGCTTAGCAAAAATTAGCCGATGAATAGAGGGCACAGCCAGACATAAATAATCTCAGGAATTCGGAAACGCAGCAGTAATGTAATAAGGGCTTTCAAGGAACCGGAAAATATTTTCTCATTAGAAAAAGAGCAACTTTTACATGCTGCTGCGAAATTGACGACCCAGAAGAGCTATACGTGTATGAATTACTTTAAGGCATGAGTAGTGCACGAATTTATTTTTGCTTCCTCGAAATTTGCATTGCATGCTGCATCTCTCATCATCATCGTCGCCCTTTCCCCAGGAAAAAAAACTTTTTTTTCATGCAGAGCTTTAAGCAATATACACAGCATACAGGTTTCCCCTCCCCAGTCATTTCTCGCATGTCCTTGTTGTGTGCTTTCTTCTTCTCTCCTACACGGTCCATCTCACTCAAAACTACCTACAGGCATAATACACTTTTGAGAATAAATTCAGCAAATCGAAGAGAAAGATCGACTTTTCTCGCTGCACACAAACATAGACTGGAAAAAAAAGTCCTCACATCTCGTGCACGTACTAGCTAAAATGCACACTAAAAATCTGTATAGATTTTTCCACTTTCATATTCATGTTAATTCAGGGCGACGACGTGTCTCGCTGCAGATCCACATTTACTATCGATACCTAAGGCAGTCAGCCACTCTAATGCAATTGCGAATATTACAACAAAAGCAAAACAGCAAAAGGTATGCAGTTACAGTACTACTAAGTTTTTCATGCTAACGTGATCTGATGGGAATAAAACGGTTGTCGATTTAGAGTGTGTCGCGAAGAAAGCACCACAGAAATGGCCAACAATGCAGTCATACTATTTCAACACTGGAGTGTACAGTATCCGGGAAAAACCTTCATTCCTTTTACTTTAAGCCTAATCCAATGTATTGGAAGGAGTTGATGTCTTCGCCCCGTCCTGTTCTTGTTCCCGACGAGAGTCTCACGCCGACTCCAAACTTTCAGGCAGCATTTCTATGCAGTTTTCTCTCATAATCATCAGCATCAAATATATGCTCTATTCAATGCTTCATACTTATGACCTGTGCCTAGCAATGTTGATGGGCTGGGAAAAAGCGTTCTGCTCAAAAAGAGCAAGCGAAGGAAAATGTTATTACGCCACTGTACAGCAGTGGTCTTTGCAATTTCTGCGAATTTTTTTTTGTGCTGCAGAGCTGAGTATGAGGTCGCAATACTCACAATATACTCTACACGAATAAATTATGCTATCTTGAAAAGTTTCACGTCTTCATACTTTTCTCATAAAAATAGCACCAATATACGAGAAAAGTTGACAGAGAAAGATGCCATCTATTTCCGGTAGTTAAAAGTATGCATGAAGACTTATGACACTTACTACAAAGTAATTTTTTGCTAGATCACACTGAAACTTTCTCCATGAAAGGGGATGAACATGACGGATAAAAATAGTGTCTGTTCATTTCTAGAACTCATGATGCACCTAAATTACCAGTTAAGTTTGTACAAGAGCAATGACTATGTGAGTTATTAATGAGAGAGTTAAAGCAAATGTGGTCAGCATTGGACTTTATTGGAGACTTTATTTCCGACAAATTGATTCGTGTAACTTTATTACTTCATAGTAAGTTTATTGTTCATTCCAAGGGCAATGAACCTTCACAAAGTTTTTCACACACATTTACATTATCATGTATTCTATAATGGTTCGAATTATTTGGCAATCCTCAAAAGTATGTAATAATACGCTTTTCCATTAAAGCTTATTTGGGATTTTGCTCATTTGCTGCACCGCATGAAAAACATTGGCTCACTTAGCTTTTCTTCTCTTGGAAGGAAGGAAGTCTCTTGGCGAGAGATCCAATAGAGACTCCTCACGATCATGGGAATAAACACTGTAGTACCAGTCTATAGCAAAACAAAATACGTCACGTCTGTCTTACTTTTCCACGATGTCAATTAGATAGATAATGGAAATTAAATCTATAAAAAACTCTGAATATTTCAGTTGCAACCTTACCTCAACTAAAACATTGTTCTGCTTTCAGCATAGGTACTTTATTTAGGGTCCCCTCGGAGAAAGTGATAAATTTTTCTAGCTCCCATTACCATTCCAACTTATCTATTGATTGCAGCAGCTACTACTTTGTGACAGGTACTGATTGTACAAATTGGCTCCGAAAATGTCGATATTGATGTTGTCACTACAAATTATTGTTAAAATGAAGATGATGTTCAGCATGAACGGCTGTTGACAATAATCTTACCAGAGATGGACTTACCCGTCAGCATATGTCAATCTTTCTGGTATGTTTCGCCAGCATCACCCAGGGTGATGCTGGCGAAACATAGAATTAAGTGATTTCACTTGAGTATCCGATCAGCATCGTGATTTTCTTTTTCCAAGCAAACTAAAAACGCACCATGGCCAAACCCAAGTTTTTAAGTTTATTCATAATTCCACAGCTCAGAAAGATAAAACTGCATACTTCGGGGTGCGATCTTCCGTAATCCATTGTAGGGCCATATTTCATCAATCCTTCTGATCTTGTGAACCTCACGTCAGTATCAACCGCTTGTTCTTGCCTGGACACGAGGACATGTTTCCCATGACAATTTTGAAGGAGCCAAAGCGGAGAATGAGCCATTACCACTTGATCTTAATGAATCTGTAATTAAATATTGCAGGATAATGAAATTAATGGAACATCCTATTAGTTAATCTGTAGAGATTGAAAATTCTAAAAGCGGAAGGTAGTTTGTAGTATATAGAAGGTGCTGGATAATATACAAATAGTTTAAACGATTTTGTGGGATAAAAAAGAGATCTGATCAGTAATTAAAGTTATGATTCTGCTGTAATCAAATTTAAGCAGAAACTTCCTTTGCAATTTTTACTTAGCAATGCTAAGTTAGCATTGATTATTTAAACTAACTATAGTTACATGATCTAATCAGTAACGCAACACGAGGGCTTAAAAACCAGGCAGATAATTCCCCTTAAAATTGTTATTAAAGCATACCGCATATAGCTTCGAAACAATATAGCAACATGTTTCAAATTTTGTGGCAAGTAATATAGGATAAGATTAAGGTATAAGATTTAAAAATATCAGTGTAATGACAATTTAAATTTTGATAAGATCCAAAACCATCTCTTCGTTTCTACTATTTTCATACTGTCCACTATTGTTGCTATAAAACTATTCAAATCCACCCACCTCCATTCGAAGCAAGTTGATAAAGTGGTAAACAAGTCACTGGAGAAGTAGCTCCATGTTTTTTCAGTGATAGTTTGCAATACTAAAGAGCCATATTAAGAATTCAGCAATTTAGCAAAAGGTGTACCGACACCGACCCAATATTGAAATTTGTTAACTTAATTTAAAAATCATTTGAACATTGCACAGTATTACATTATTACTGCTAAATATTAAGAATAAACTCTCTGAATGCAGCCAGTTTTATAATACATTTCGGGATATCCTTCCTGGTATAATAGTTATATAGCTACTTTCATATTTCCTAGCCAGACCTATTTCCAACTTGTCTTAATTTCCCTTGTTTACTTTTATTTGAATACAAGAGAGTCTGAGTCTGAGCTGACAGTACTGCTGACTAAAACCAGAACAAATTGGGCAAACAAATCAACCCTATTTTACGTCAATTCTTCTACCACAAAACAGATTATTAAATATTCTCATCCCACACCACCGGTAACATCAATGCAATAATGAAATAGTCAAGGACACTGACATACTGTTAGGACAGTGTTAATAGTTTGACAGCTCCAGCTGCTTTTACAATCTTTCGAAATGAAAATATTACTATTAATTATACATAAAATAAACACAGTTCGCCGCTTACAGCTTATTATAATCCAGTTGACTATGAGACTTATATATAACGGGCATCCTTTAAACAGCTTCTAGTTTTTTCTGTGAATTTTACCATCATGCCATTTTTAGCAACTTAATTTTTAAGTCAGCTCGATCATGGATCAGTGATTAAGTAGTTCTTGAGCTACCATACGTCAAAGCTCAATAAAAATGAATTAAAACTGAATTAATAGTTTGCATTTATTGCGTGAATGGCGTTCCTTCCTTTAAACAAACTAAAAACTGCAGTGCTAAATTCACCAAAAAGGGACTAGTTTAAACACAGTAAGTATATAATAATTAGCTTATTAATAGCTCCTTTACAAATATTTAAGAAAAAACTTATTACAAACCTTTAGCTATAAATATCTACAAGTTAAGTAATTTCTCTAGAAAACGTTACGGGTTGGTTGTCTGACTTCCAAATAATTACTTCCAATCTGCAAAACTAGTGTTAGCTCTGCTTTTTAACTATCACGAATCAATATAATCGTCGTAACTGTAACCAAGAATGTCTCCGATCGATTTTTGAGTCACCGGTTTTCTTGAAGTGAAGTATGTGGAGTGTAGCAGAAAAAAAATTCTGCACATGCATAAACTCCAATCCCTACAGTTTACAGTTCCAAGAATGCTGCGAGTGAGAGACCGACAGCTGAAATTTTTGTGTGCAGTTATTTTTTTTGCAAAATTTTTGTCTACTTCCATAAAATTGGGCCAATGACTGTCACAGTCTACGGCGACACAACTAGGATAAATATTTATTGTGTGGTCCCTCTGAAAAATTACAAAGCAGTTGTTTTGACTTCAGATTACTCCCACTTGAAATTTTACCTATAGAAATTTACATTTTTTACACCTTTCAAACCGAGGCGCCCGTCTTTTCGCATTTCCTTCCACTGCCAGCTTTCTTTAGTAGATCACTAGCCAACAAAGTTTGATTTTTTTTATAAAATAAGGAAACTGCAGTCATGAAAGTGTTTACTGTACATCATAAAAATAATGCTAAAAATATTTTTACAAGTCCATTACCTTCTTCTCATTGCAAAACATTCTTTTTATCAAATTCCTGAGTAAAATATTGACATACCTGAATTTCAGAAGTGGGAATATCCTCAATAACACAAAATTTCTTTAAGGTAAATACTGACTAGTGAGTGGAATAATTTAACTAGGGGACATTCATAAACGCCTAAGAGCTTTTCCGTCCTGATGAAACTTTTATAGTAAAATACGATGATGAGCATTAAAATTTGCAATGCACCAGTTGAAGGGCATTTTGTGCCTTTAAAGTTCATTAGCCTGGTAAGGTGCCAACGAATGCATACAGGCAAATATTTCCGTGAAATAGATCTTCTTAACAAGACCAACGAGGTTATACCAGCGTCTTAACTCTAAGGCGTCTTGAGCCAGAAGCTGCAATGTATACCAAATAGGCAGATATCCAGTGCTGCCGCAAAGAGAATGTTACCAGAAACGTGGCGTGACAAAAGGCTCAGCCCTACGAAAATGGAGTACACCCATACCTCCAACACTATCGAGGAACTTAAATGCGGCTTCGGAGTCTCCAGTAAAGAAGGGCAAAATGAATGTAGTTTCTTCTAGATATTGAAAAATGG
>JAHZND010004060.1:0-15583 GCA_027744115.1 Acrocyrtus sp. NNG-2020 | reverse complement strand
CATAAATCCGCAATTTTTGCGTACTGTCAAAGGACTCCCAACTTTGAATCGTTCCGACTATGAAAACGTGGAAAAATGGGCGACTTTCTTTGAAGACTACGGTACCCATGTAGTATCCTCAGTTGATTTGGGAGGAAGCATTGATTTCAAAATTTTAGTTGATTCCACCACGTCATTGCCTGATACCGCGGTGGATGTAGTAAGGATGTTCGTCAATTATTTAGAGGATACATGGAATGCGATGCACTGGTATCAGCAGGCTCCATCAAAAATATTTTCCGAGTTGGAAAACATCACAACAGCCGTAACTTTCCACGGAGGAAATCGAGATTACTATTTCGAGAGAATTTCAAGCATGTCACTAGACGAAGCGTCTACACTGTTAGCTAACTGGAAGCATTCTCTGGATTATAACCCGGCGATTGTTAAAGCTGAATATATGACAATTGCTAAACTTGTAAAAATGTATGTTTCGAGCCAAGAAGAAAAGGTTTTGGAGGCTTTTAAAGCTCTTCTTGAAGGTTCTCTTGAATATGAACTTCCACCTAATCTAAGCCAAAAAGATTCAGTGGAGCTAAAATTGAAGATAGAGAATGCGAAAGAATTGCGGATCAGAATAAATAAGCTGGAGGAAGATGTTGAAGGAGTTCATGGTGCTATTGCTGATAGAGCACGTAGACTAATTGAATTGCTTAAAAAGGAGCTTGAGATTATAGAGAAAGACATTCAAATTATACTAAAATCATTGGAAAAGGAAGATTTGGAGGAAGAATGTAGAAAATTTTTTTGGAAATTTTTGGAACTTCCTTATTTCGCCCCATACAGAAACCTGAACTTGGAGGTGTATATTCCGTACTGCGTCGGAGCTTGTGGTCCATCATATAGCATTTGCCGCCAGTTTGGATTTGGAAAGGGTCTTGTCCCTCCTTAAAATTGATAATAATTTCACCCGACTGTTTTTACTACGTATCTCTCTTTATCACTTTGTTCTAATAATGGCAGGAACAGAGTAAGTTGGCTCATTGGGAGCTTCCAAATATTGATTAAATAGGGATATGTTTCGGCGTTCCTTACTTTCAACTAATAAGAACGTTCACCTTTTTCAAAATTTTATATTAATATACCTACGTCTGAGTTTTTTCCAACTGATTTATAATATTCTTATAGAGTTAGTTGAAACACTTAAATTGAATTCATCAGATGACATGTCGGCGATTTGGTATGCTCCCCAGTATAGTTAAATTTTCTTATTCTTACTTGCAAAATATACTTCAAGCTACAAGTGTTACTTTAGTAGGCATGTTTTATCGAAAACATTTTCCTGATAATTTATTTTGCTTGTATTGCGTTCGATAATAAAAAAATATACAAGTTTTGACAGTTTCTAACTATAATTTATTTCTAATAAGGAGTCACTGGTTCTGAACTAGTAAACTCAGATTTCAAAATCATTACATAGCCCGACTGCTTGAAGTTTGGAAAACTCCTGATGCCCCAATCCCGGGTTGATATCCTTCTCAAGCAAATACAGTTGGTCAACGCAAACCACAGAGCATCTCTATAAAAAAGTTTTTTACTATTTTTTTTAAAAAGGGTGAGGGTATTCTAAGCTTTGCTGTTAGTAACAGCGGATGCGACCCATGCTTGTCTGCGAAATTTTTTGTGTCGCCACATTTTTGGGAAAAATATTTGGTGTAAAATTAATATTTACAGATAATGTTATTAGAATAATAGCAATTCTCTAAAATAAATGCGAATACCTCTCATTGCTGGATACGAGCGAGCACCTACACAACAAAAAAAATTCAACGTGCAGGGTAAATTTTTTATATCGACTTTCAAGATTTTATATTCCATTCACATATTAAAAAGCCTAAATTTCCGTTCATGGATGCTACACTTTCTAGAAATGTAATTTAAGACAATTGCCTCTGTTTCTCCGATCTCCGGATTACCACATTACCATGTTAAGTGCATTAATTTTAAGGTGTAAGCGAACGTTGTCAGTTGTCATAAAATTCACCATAATTTTGGACTGGGTATCCACACTACAAAAAAGAGGCTTGGAATCAGCAGAACGCAATAGAGTTTACATGTAAATCAAGTACCTAAAAATGAATTAAGAAAATAGCACAAGCTATTCATGTTTTTATGCAAAACACAAGCCATTAGTAGTAGACTGGTCCAGCAGGTTGTAGAAAATGGTGTAGCATGTAATCCACCTTTAATGTAACAAGTTCCTATAAATATGAATGGCTTTTCCACCGCACTGTAATTGCTTGAAAAACTGCGCCAGTGCTTTGACATGCAAGCATACTGACAACATTAAAAAGTAGTACAAAACATTCTATCGCAGTCTCGTGTAGGTATTTTATTAATTGGAAATGTGGCAGTCTACAGAAACTACTTGCGTCAAGTTGTTTGATGAAAGAACGGAATGGCGTAACAAAAAATCCATTCATTTCTAACATCCTCCGATGAAACGTATTTATAAGAACCACTATTGGCTAGCGGTTTGTATACAATCATGTGCAGTGTGTGCCATTTTCTTCGTGCATCATAAATTGATTGTTTATAAACCAGTACATAGAAAAAAGTTTTTTACCTAATGATTTTTTATCATTTAAATCAATAGACCCTAGATAATTTAGAATGACCGTAGAAAGACAACTGTTTTATATTCTATATTTATGTCTGATAAGATAACACTGTACTGTGGAGTATTTTTGCTTACTTTAGTACAGAAATTTAATCAACAAAATTAAAGTTTAGTGCAGCGACTCCTTTCATAGCGACTTTCTTACGTCTGGCTAGTTGGCGCACAAATTAGCCAATGTCTCAGAGCTCTTAAACGCTAGCAAGGTGTTGCTGAATATTTGTGGTCAGGTCGGTTAAATAATCACTACGGTTCACAATATTTTGGGGTATCAAAACCGCAATATTTATTTCTATAGGTAAATTTAATAAGTTAGGTTAAAGAGCTGATAGCTTTGCGATGGAGTTTTTAGATTTAAGACTAACCAAACCTTTTCCATCAGCGCTTTTTCGACTAACCGGAGTTGATCTGAAATCCATTTCCAATTATCATGTTTTTGAGACAAAAGCGGTGTGATTAATTGAGCCTGTCAACCAAATGGAAAGACTTCATTAATGTATCCTAGATATTGGCTATGCACTATGCAATTTTTTGCCTGTGTTTGCGCAGTTTTCTTCTAGCCTATGTCTACCCCTCTTGTTTTTTATATTTCCACGATGTACAAGTTGTTCCAGTATTGTGTATAGGTATATAAATTGGTGCCCTTGGTTATATCTAGTGGTGTGGCATGTCATGATAAAAAACGTAACGACATGTCATGCTGCAATGCGTGTCAAGTAATAAGAAATTAGTTTAAAGTTATTTGCGTAATTTCTTTATAAATGTTCCTAAACTTTATAAAGATTTAAAGAATAGACCTGACATGTTTGTACATGAACACAGGAATGTCAAAATTTAACTATACGCACTTTGAGAAAAATATTTAACATTTTAGTTCAAACAAGTTCACTCTATTCTGCGTGCTAATCTTATTTTTAGTTAACTGCTTATTATACAAAATTGCAACAGATGCGACATTAAAATGCAAATAAAATATTACGCCATTTAAAATCAGATACATATAATTAAATTCAGAGTTGATACAGGTTTAGGTTATACAGGTATAGTCAGCATTGTTAATATGATTTATATTTGCTCTTCTCCCTCATTAAAGATATTATATACTAGATATTAGTTCCATATCAGATAATAGCCAGTGTAAACTGTCTGGAACAATGAGCAGTCTCATACAAACAGTGATACTTGTAATGGAATTAATTTAGTTTAAATAGTTTAAATTTAAAAAAAAAATCCGGTATTATTGTGAGTTAAATCCATCTGAATTTCTATTTACACACAATTACATTTACATTTTTTGAACAGCTATTTTCCAAATGACACCTGTTTCATCCGGAAAAACTCAACAAACTTGGATTTTTACTAATTACCCTAGGAAGAAACATTTCTGTCCCGTGTTTCTTTGTAGTAACGTTTTACAGGGAGCGTACAGGAACTTAACTTTGAACTTGCAAATAGCACGCGGAACGCAAACTACATACTATAGGCGAACGCATTTACCTACAGTATGAAGTATGTTTTTTCCAGTGATTTCCCCATACATTTTTGTCGTATAATTTGCCTTTGATGATGCTCCTTTGCTGTAATGTTAGTTTATTGTCCGTCTTGATTTCGTCTTGAGTATTGTACACCTTGCCTTTGTCAGTATTAGAAATATATTTATCAAAACCACAGAACCGTGAATTCGATGTTACATGCTTCCTGTGCAAACTATAAGTTGTTAGTTTGGACTGACTGAAATATGTTGCTGCTAATTATATTTTGTTAAAGTCGTATTTCTACATTGCCTGCTTGTATAACAACGCTGTAAAATATTTTATTCATACCTTAAATATTTTTTTGACATAAATGACACGTGTGTCAAGAGTCCTCTGACGTTTTATGCCATGTCAGATACATACGTGTCATCTTGCCACACTGTAAACCCTATTGTTGCAGCAATTTGGAAAAATCGTGCTGAAACTTTTAGACTTGTCTAGACAAAAGACGCTTCAGGTTTTGTAATCAGCAGCTGTGCACCAAGCGAATGGTAACTGGTAGGTTGAGTTCTTGGGTTTTGGCAATAGGCATATTTTTTTCGATAGTACGCGCTTAACTCCAAAGCTTGCTGTACAACAGCTCATAGATGACAAACGGCTTTTGGTTTATGTATAAAAAACGTACCTAGATTGCGAATTTGAGATCCGTTCTTCGAGTCTTTGAAATGGCACCATGTAAATGAAAATTTTCAAAAATTCACTTTAAGGTTTAACTGCTGACTTTCATGAATAGACGGGCCTCCGATTTGTAATTTGTGTATCTTTTTTAATACATGAACCATACGCTGTTTATCATCTACAACTTCTACATGCTGCATTTTCTGTATGTGAGTGAATTGTGAAAATGTTTATTAGTTTTTGTTCCTGCAAGTAGGAACCGAGTCCAATTTTTTCCAGTAGTGTACTTGATTAATTACATACATATTAAGAACTTTAGGTAACCATTAAGTACTGTCAAAAGTGCTTTAGATATCCAGTCAAGTGCTGAGTTCTCTGATTGATTTGCTCTCGAGTTAACTTTCACATTTGTTTCCTGGCTTGGGACAGCCAATCGCCCTCTTCCGCAACTATCCAGCCAACCACATGATAATAATATTTCGATTTTCACCAAAACGGACGTAAAAAATGGCAGACGAAGCGCTAGACAAATCTTACGGTGTTGCTAACAGAGCGTTATGTTTTGAGATAGATGATTTAGGTTCACCGGTATCGTTTAATGTCCCAGATGTCGAAATTCATCCGAAATATATTCCAAAAACGAGAAATATTGACGGCAGTGTGACCAGGCGTGTGAGTGTGACACCCGATGGAGATGCTATTGTAATACGTGATGCTTTTAAGGCATACTCGCTTGGCCGACCTGTTTTAAATGGACTGAATATGACTGTTCCCTGCGCATCCATGTACAGCCCTTCATCAAAACCATTTGCCATTTAAAATTAAAATTCATCAGTTGCCTTAGCCGTGTAGTACTCAGTATTATATCCTTTACTGATTTATTGATTTATTCCTTTATTGATTTTACAGTTATGGATTGCTAGGATCTAGTGGCTGCGGAAAAACAACGGTACTCTCTTGTATAGTGGGGCTCAACAGATTGGACCAAGGAACAATACTAATATTTGGGAGTGAACCTGGCACAAAATCTATTGGCGTACCTGGGTCAAACGTTGGCTATATGCCACAGGACATTTCACTCTGTACCGAATTCTCTATTGCTGAGACACTTTGCTATTTTGGGACTTTGAGTGGAATGACATGGGGCGATATTAAAAAGGCTAGAGATGCATTGGTTGCTATTTTCGATCTACCAGAAGAAAGCAGAAGAGTTGGAACTTTAAGGTCACCAGGCAAATGTGTAAATGTAGTACATAAGTGTTAAATTAATTATGTCATTAAAGTATTATGTTGTTATGTAGTAGTAGAAAATAAGATCAAAAATAGATATTATTTAACTAGACATTTTCTTGTTCTTCGATAGTGGTGGACAGATGCGTCGTGTGTCTTTGGTTGCAGCGTTACTTGCAAGGTAAATAAGTAGGTATTATGCATTTCAATTTTAAGTTATATGATGACTAAATTTTCACATTTTATTTAATTACTTACAACAGCCCTCAACTTCTTATATTAGACGAACCGGTATGGCTTACTCAAATAACGACGTGACTCGCTTCATTGCGGCCAGAACATTAATAAGGTATTGTATACCAAATAAATCAATTTTTCTTTTGTATTTTAGACTGCTGGCGTAGATCCGCTCACTAGAATAAAGTAAGTTGTGTGACATTCATTAAAAATACTATAAGTACTAAAATGTTTTATTTGTTAAATTCTTAATGTTGCGTATTCTAAAAGAATTTGGGAATATCTGAAGACACTTGTGACCACGCGAAGATCCACAGTGATAATTACTACTCATTACATTGATGAATGCAGAAGTGCTGATAATGTAAGTCGGCAAGCTGCAAACCTTTTTTTAAAATAGCATTATGCTTGCTCCTGAACACTGTTTATTGTCTCGCAGATTGGTATCCTGAGAAATGGAAGATTATTAGAAGAGGGACCACCTAATTTGCTCATGGAGGAACATGGTTCCGATAACTTAGAAGAAATAATACTAAGGTTGTCAAGGATGGACGTAGAGCTTTCATTGTCTTCAGGTTGGAGGGAAGTGAGACAGTCTAGCAATAAAATAGGGTCTCCGCCAAATACCTCAATTTCAAGGGAGGAAAATTTCAAAGGCCCACCTCCTAAGTTGGCAAAAATATTACATGAACAAGATAAGATACGAAGACAGAATTCATATGCCAGAATTATCGCTCTGACCTTGAAAAATTTAATCATACTTTATAGAAATCTTTTGTAAGCACAGCAAACCTGCAACATACCTGCAGATATTTATATAAACTTGTTGTGACTAATGTCATACAGTAAATGGATGCTTTTGTTGTCTTACAGATTCCTATTGTTCGTTATCGGAATTGGAGCTGCGATATTAGCCGTCTTATGCATAGCACTGGGAAACGATCCTCGAGAGCTACCTCTCGGATTGGTAAATAATGACGCGAATTATTCCAGGGATTGTCCAAATATTACGAGAGCATTGGGAGAGTGTTCCGTGGAATTCCTAAGCTGCCATTTTCTCAGTAACCTTGACAAAGAAACAATAGTTTTGGTATGTATCAAATAAAAATTTATTACGCAGTTGTTGATTTACTTTCTTATTTTGGTACATATTTAGTATTTTTCTTATTGTTATTAATCTTTCTCACTTTTATAGAAGCCCTACGAGAGCGAAAATGATGCCTTGAATGCCGTCCTCTCTGGTGAAAACTGGGGCTATATTTTGTTCCCAGATAATTTCTCAGAAATGTTTTATGAAAGAGCCACATCCCAATCAGATTCAGAAGATGTACTCAACTCCTCAACAATTTTTCTGAGATTGGATGAATCAAGTAAGTTCTTTAGCAACTTTTAGTCGTACGTTTGCTTATAGTTAGTTAAATTATTACAAGTAATTATAATGCTTTATTTGTCTATGCCATTAAAATTGTTCTTCTAGATAAGCAAATTTCGGTCACTATAAAGAAAGCGCTGGCGAATAGCTTTCAAGATTTTATCGCACAGTTTTTACAAGACTGTGGATTTGACCCACGCCAGGGTGAAAGTTTGCTAAAGGTATAGCTTGTTTGAAATAGAGCTATAATTTTTCGAAATATATAACATTTACATTATGAGTTGAATTGTGGACTGGCAGTATCATTATCCTGCATTTGGAAATGACACGACGAACTTTCGGGAATTCTTGGCACCTGGAATGGCTATTCCGTAAATTACCAGTCGTTAATAATTCTTTTCAGCCTGATGTTCTTTTTCTCCGTCATCACAACCAGCATTCGCTTCATTAAAGAGAAGAATACCGGAGTATTCTACAGATCAATTGTTGGAGGAGTTAAAGCATGGGAAATCACGATAGCCTATTCAATTTCTGAATTTTTCGTTCTCATAAGTCAATCAATTCTCAGCTACATTGTGATGAGAATATTTTTCAATGTGACCATAATGGGCTCCCACTTCCTTCTCTTTCTGACGTTCCTCATTTCTGGATATAAAGGAGTTTCATTAGGTACAACTGCATGTCATACTCTGCAATTTAGTACATGATTTCTGAAGCGTTTTCGTTTACTAATTAATATTTTGACTGATAATTAAGGGTTTTTCCTTGGCTCCATGTGCACTCAAGAAATTCAGGCTGCACTTTTGACAATGGCAACAATTTTCCCGAACGTTTTCCTTGCTGGTTGGTTTATAACCAATTTCCCCTAATTTTTGCATGAAAAATATCGTACATAAATTTTGCTAGAATTGAATTTATATATCCAGGTGTATTCTGGCCTACTCAAGGAATGCCTTTAGGACTGCAATATGTGGCCATGGTAAGTTAGCCTTGTTAACTTATACCGTTGTGTATTGTACCATGTTTAGTCAACCTAAATGCCAAAAATGAGCCTTTTGTGAGAAAAAGTATAAACATTATTCAGGGTCTTCCATGTACTCTGCTTGGGGAAGCAGCTCGCTCAATTTGCAGTCGCGGTTGGGAATTTACACATTCCAACGTCTGGCCAGGGTTTGCGGTCACTGCCGGATATATCTTAGGATTCTTCGTGTTGACAGTTTTATTTCATAAAAAATAGACTAGCAGTAAACAAACCATTTTACAATATGCAAATTTTAGCCACGTGTTAATTAATTTTGTTCATGTTCCAAAAACCCGTTTGTTAATAAAAAAAATTGGCATTGGATCTATGCGTCTGTCGTATTAGTGTTCATTATCCATAATAAGTGGACTTTCTAGACGAGTTTTTTTGTTTAGTCGTCTCACCCAACACCCAAGTCTTGAAGAGGTAGAACAGAATCAAGCATAGAAGTACCGGTAGCAAGTTGTATGGAAAATTAATTTACATAACTCATGACAGCTAAAAGAGCACTACAATAATAATTAAAGTTCCATCGAGGATGCAGAAGTGGCTTTTCGAATCTAACTTTTTGTACACAAGAAAAAAATTGATTCTAGGTGCTTACAGACATACTTGAGCGATTTGAGATAAATTATTGATGCCATAAGTCATGAAAAGCATCTTGTAGTACTAAAACCATTTTTGTCCTGTATTATACTTGGAAAATCCATTTCTGGCTATAAGCGGGACTTTAGTGAGCATTGCAAACATAGTTTTTCTGGTAATTTAGTTTGCTTGCTTAGGATTCGATAATAAAAAATGATGTAATTTTCGGCAACTTTTTTCAGTATCACATGATCAACCAATTATTTTGCAATTTAGTTTAGGACAGTGGTAAATACGTTGTGCGCCCCTGCCCTTAACTTCAATTTTATTCCTCTTATGCGAACAACACGTCAATATACGTTTTTGTTGCATAAGTATGTGGTTATTACGCAATTAATCTATATTTTACTCAAAGAGCGTTTTTTGCTGAAGCAGTAGAAGTCTATGTTGGATTAAAGGAATTCCAAAAATCCGTCACAATTTATGATAGCACTCTTGTTGTGTATGCGGTTGGGACAAAAATCTCGTATTTTACTGCCACTGCCTGCCAGCTTTTATTTCAATATTTTTGTACTTCCATTTGCGTCTTTGTGCGCTTCAACTTAATTAGCGCAAAAGTGGAACAAAGCGTATCGGTTACAGAAGATTTTTCGTTAAAACTGACAATGGAAAGTAAAGCTGTTTGGCTGCTTATCAGCTACACCGTTCAGATAACGAATATTACTGATATTGATAACTAATGCGATAAACATTGGAATGGAATTAATTCTTGCCAACACTCCCATCAAATATTTATAAATATTGTTACGCAGTAAAGAATAAACAATTTCTCACTAGAATGGAAAATATTGGTAAAAATGTGGACAATGCAAGATTGAATCACAGTAATGGTGTAGCAATTAAAGCTGGATATTAATGCCACCAATGAAATTCTTCATTAAAATTGGTGTATTTAAATTTTGATAACAGGAAAAGTTGAGAGAGATTGTAGAGATTGTAGAGTGTGTGTTAGCACTGCTATAATATATCTTTTTTGGTATTGTTATACTTGCCTGTACTGTAACTTTGTGGTTAATTTTTCCAGTGCGATTACCACGGTGGAAATTTTTTGCTACATTTTAATGTAAATGCAAAAGGCAAAAGCGCTATCATAATGAAAATGTATCCTTGTAAAACAAGAACCAGTCGTTGATAAATATTTGAGATAATGCAGAAATACCAGTTCATATCAAGCTGTAAATGCGCAGATTCTTCCAATTCATCACTGTCACTCTCATTCCACGAAAGTGACGGAAACTTGTTGCCTTACTCTGCAGTGCTTGTTCAACCAGAACTAGAGCAGAGCAACAATGAAATCCAGCTCTACACACTTCCCTGAAAAAATATTTTATCTGTTTGTGCAGACACTCCTTCATTCTTCTCTTTGGTGAGATGAGTTCGTTTGAGTGACAGGAAAATAAATTGATAATTTCAGTGCAGCAGAAAGAACATATTTTCCGAGAAGTTTTTTTCTTACTCGGTAGCCGTAAATGGTCTTTGGGTTTCCTGCATCCTCCAGGGTATATCGTATTAAAGTTGTGCCAATTTGCAAAGGATGTGGTGCAAACTAAATTTGTACAAAGCTTGTTAGAAAGTCCTCAGCAGAAAACGGATTGTAATACATCATAAATTAAAACACAACAAAAATCCCGTCATTGTAGTTATGCAAGTGGGGGGTCACCAGGGCTCAAAAATGGGGGATAGCTTTGTACCATTCAAAAGTACTTGAAATTATTTATTTATTTATTTTGTACAATTTCAGCACATCACTATAAATTAATTTTTAAGTAGTGCAAGTGCAGTACAAAGTATGGGTTGACTTTTTCTCTTCTTCAAAACTTGCAGAAAGGAAAGTTTGGATGGAGCTCGCTTTATCACTAGACACTGCACAAACATCAGCCAGTGATCCTTCCCCGTCATTCTCCTCCCAGCAACCGCTACTCCCTCCAACCCCACCACTAACCTCACAACCTCAAAAATTGTCTTCAGTTTTATCAAAAGGAGATGCAACAGGTTTGACAATAAATTACTGTTAAATTTTTACGGTGAACTCACTTGAATTTTGAATTCGGTTAAATTTTAATAAAATAAATAATAATTTTAAATTAGACAGCATAAAAACGCCACAAGCCACCTCCAGTAAGCAGGCGTCAGAACCTCAGACTGAAATTCATCTCACCAAAGAAGTTACAAATGTTTGGGGGGATGCTTTAAAAATACTGCTTGGAGAACGCGACAGGCTATGCATTTCCGAAGATGATAAAGCTTACTGGGATATGGCTATTGACACACTTATTTCAGTGAAAAGCAGCCAAAGCGTAACCCCTAGAAAATCAGACGAAGGTGCACCTCAAGCTAATTGGAAAAGATTATTCGTGCCTCAGGAAGAACATAGTTTAGCAGTGGAGCATCTTGCTGAAATTACAAAAGAAACGGATGCTATTAGAGCAAAGTGCGAGGCAAGCGAAACCCAAAGACTGATCCTGGAACAAATTCAGCAGCAATATAAGGAAATGCTTTCAGAGAGAAGTGAAGAGGTCTACAAAATGAAGAAGATGAGCAGAATAGAAAGTAAAAATGTACCATGTGGAGTTGCCACACTACTATAAATAGCATATATCCCCTTTTTTAGTGATATAGTATAGTACATTGACTAGGTATTTGGTAGATTTTCTAAAATCACTAATTAATAAAAAAATTAAATTTAGCTTTTAAATGTATTTTAGTGATTATTCTGGCATTAGACACGATATTTTTCTCCTATGGCACAGCATCTCAATAATATCAGTATACACACGTAATATGTGCATATGTAATTGTACTTCGCCCAAGTTAATTTAAAAAATATTCATCCTAAACTGTAATTCGTTTTCGGTTAACGTTTAAATACGGATACCAGAGATATATACCTACTCGGAACGGTGCTCGAACTTCAGTCACCTCATTTGCTTGAATTGAAACCGAAAGGAAATTGCTAACTGAAAAACCCGTTTGCTATCAGGTTGATAACCTTAAATATTATTTGCCCACCACTCGATTTTATCTCTGCACTGACTTCCTTGAAGAATATGCTTGCACTGATTCAGATGGACCAAACCAGTACTACTACTACAGGGTGATCAGCGTGTGCTTATCTTCTCTGGGGGAAGTTTATGACTCGTGTTATCATTGCATTGTGTGATAAGCAAATAATTTGTCACCAACGGATCCACGCCAAAATTGTTTCCAACTACTTTGTCACGAGTACTTTTGCAGCGTTCGCTACATGCAGACCCAAAGTTTGTGTTTTAAGGAAATTAATTAATTTTAATACAATGACCGATCCCGTTGTAGGCACCGCAGGTAAATTGCATTACATTAGTCGCACTCTAGTTTTAAAAATTGTACTCGCCAGAAATCTAATAAAAGTACGGAGTATTTTTTAGAGTGCAGGGTATCAAAAGTGGTAATATCCATGCAGAAGGCTGAGTCATTCCCACGTTTCCGAGGGATTTGGACAAATGTGGCGAGGGCACTTGAAGTCAACAAGGAGAAGGTGGATGCTCTAAGACTGAAACTAAACTTGGACATAGCAGGACTGGGTGATATTGCAGATGAATTATTTTCAGAGTGGGCAGGAAGAGTAGGAAGTGGTGCACATTTGAGTACTTTGATTCTCGTTCTTATAGAAAATGGGATGAGAGACTGCGCCGGTTAGTTAGGTCGTTTTAAAAAATATAGCAAAGTAGGCGAAAAAAATATATTTAAAAAATAATATTTATTTTTCAGATGCAATTGCTACTGATTTTGGCCTAAATGTCGACGAAATGATATTGAACGTGACGTTTTCCTCTCTGAAAATTAAGTGCGTGAAAAATTGGTTTTTATGTTTTTGGTTGAAGATAAAATAGGCAAAGTCTATAGGCATTTGCAATTTTATTTTTGATTTATTGCTCAACAGAGATCAGCCAACAGGCTCAACTAAACAAAAGATTTCTACCACGTCCGCAGATGAGCTGTCATCCCAAAAGTAAAAATAAATTTTGTAGACGCAACCTTAATTTAATTACTAACATTTATCTACCAATTTATTTTTTGTTTCCTGTCAATATGAGTGCAGTGCTGACGTATTGAAGCAGGATAATAATGGCAACACATCACTCCACCGGGCTGTTGCTGACCACGACGAGAAAGCTGTCGAAGAACTTGTTCGAGCCGGTGGAAAAGTGCTCGTAAACATGAAAAATAACTATGGGGAGACTCCTTTGCATCGAATCGCTTATGAGCCGTACTCTCGAGCATGCTTTAATATTATTAAATGTTTAATTGAAGCCGGCACGGACGTTTACGCAAAAGACTTCAACAACTGCGTATTTATTTTGCGTCCACTTGCAACTGAGAAATCGCTTTCCCCAATAGAGCTTCACGAACTTGCAAAGTACATTTTGGAAAAGAAGCACGTCCGGCTGTTTAATATCCCTGGCGGAACTAACAATAGCACAGCTATGCACTGGATCGCACAAAAAATTGAGGTGGAGGAGGAAACTCTGGAACTACTTTGCAAGCATGGTGCGAAGTTCAATGACATTCACAAAGATGGACAGTCCGTTCTAGCATGTGCAATTATGGGCGAGAGGGGGGCAAGGGTGATATCCAGTTTCATAAAATTTGGGGCGGATGCCTGCTTTATTGACCCAAAAGGAAAGAACTTGCTCCACTATGTTGCAAATGGAGGAAATTCAAAGGAGCTTCATGAAATTACTAAAATTCTAGCTGAGAATGGAGCTAACGTGGCAGCCGTTGATAATGGAGGAAGGTCCGTTTTGGGGTTTGCAATTTCAGGGAGGAGAGGACCAGATTATCTTCGGTACCTTGTTGAGCTAGGTGCTAGCCTAACCATTACAAACAAAGAGGGCTGGACTCTTCTCCACTACGCTGCTAGAATTGGAACTTTAGAAACTCTAAAGTTTCTGTTGGAAACGAAGGAAATTGACGTAAACGCAAGAACTGACACGGGAGAAACTCCTTTGCACGGAGCAGTTTTCAGAGGATTCAACGAGAATATCTTGGGGAAAGTTAGACTTTTTATTTTGCATGGAGCAGATATCACCGCAGAAACTATGCATGGGCATACTGCACTAGACTACGCCGGTCAAGAGTGCTACAGTGAGGACATGAAGCACGTTTTGACTATTATGCTGAGTAGACCTTTTGCTGTAAATGAGTGATTGTAGTAACTAAGCAAGCAATAAAAATGTGATAATGTTGTTTGAGCCGAACACCAAACAAAGTTGCTACTTTTATTTTTATTCTAATGGACGGCGATTCTAATTTATGACAAAATGGTAAATTCTATTAAGTTCTATTTTAAAGAGAAATGTCTAATTGTTGGATTACGGCACATCTAAAAACGGCACTGTCTGTATAACCTCTACAATGGACAACATGTTACGGAAGGGGAAGTTATTTTAATATATTTTTCCTTTTTCAGATCACCCATCATAAAGCGTCTCAAGCAATATAAAATGTCCCTTTCTTGTGGCTCTTACAAAAATATTTGGCGATGGGACTCTGAATACCGTTCATGTTCATTACCAGTGGAACCACTCCATCCCTTGCACTGTTATAAAGTTAGAGCATTACGCAGGAGCGGTTGCTGACCTGCAAAGCCGAATTTATTTTTACGCAGAAAAAAAGACATACCTACCTAGCCCAAAGAAAAAAAGGTTCATGCCCAAGCTATTTTTATTCTAAGGAAACTTTTCTTTTATGCTCCCTTTTCAAACATGCTAAATTAGGCCAGGCCAATGCACTGTTTGAGAGAATATCCAAAGGTTAGTAATAAGCCCTTAAGGGGCTTAAGTGGCACAAAATAGTTACTGTCCTTTAGGTCTCTGTGCTTGGAAGGGTTCAGTGTGAGCGTGTGTTTGCTGCCGTTCAGTTTTCTCTGCAAAATTATTTCCTCTTGGTTGCATTTTTATACCCAAGTCCAGTCCCTTTTTCAATATGAAGTTTGCGTACGTTTTTACCGTTCTTAAAATTTTGGCTGTTTCAACTGGAAGTGAAGCTCTTCCTTCCTCCGCAAACTTCCATCCGGATCTTTCTGTTCTATGGAAATTCGAGGATGTGGGCATTATAAAGGATGCCGCAGAGCTGACCTTGGAACTGGAAATGCACTCAGGGTGTGATCAAGTAAGCTGGGAGAGTGGAAGCGAAGAGAATGTTGTGGAACTCTGCGAACAGTTTTTTCAAGAGTCTATTGTGAGCGTGATGAAGGAGGCTTGCGACAACACTGAAGCTTCCTGGAACTC
>JAHZND010004059.1:0-22570 GCA_027744115.1 Acrocyrtus sp. NNG-2020 | reverse complement strand
CAAAAAATATAACGCATTTTCTATTGGTCCCTATCAATTCTAACCTAGGTTGGTGTTGATACATTACTACAATTGAATACAAGCCCTTCTGAATTGAATTGTAGCCTTGCGCATAAATTCTTTGGTGCATGTGAAACCCTTTCTTACCAATCCCAGCGAGAGAGAGATGAGGTAATCTGACGAAAATGCTAATTGCATCTGTCACACCACAGAACTGGGTGGAGATGATATAAGTTAAGTGAGCTGTAAGTTCTCAGTTGGTATTTGATACTAAACGGACAACTTTTCGTTATAAAACTATATGGACATGTCTCATACTGTAATGTCTTGCAATGGCTATGTGTATCTCTCCTGGAACAATTTTATTTATTTCTATATCAGCAGGCATAGTTTATTCAAAAAAGTCTTTTCAATGTCCTGTACGTTCCACCCCTTCGCTGTTTTTATACCTGTGCGTTAAAATCGGCAGTAAAAATAATTTAAGGGTTGGAAGAGGCATTTAGCTTGCAACTTTTTTGTAAAATTTCGCAGGTTATATGCTTTCCTTATGCTTGAACTCTTTTGCAGGTAGATATAAATCATCTACGAAGCAAAAAAGTGAAAATGGAATGTAGCGTACGAGCCGCTGAGAATGAGAATAAGGATAGAAAGAAAAATAAGCGACTCCAGTTTTGCACAAAAATCTTTATAATTTATGAGGAAGGATTTGGATACCTACATGCCAAAATCATTTCAGAGGCTGTAAAAATATCAAATAAAGAAGCTTTTAAAAAAATTTGCAGCAAAATATTCTTGTTTTCCGTGTCAATGTAAATTAAGCTTTGATGGGAGGGTGGAGTGTGTGTCACGCCGCAGCAACAGCAGATGCATTTTAACGCGCAAGCAGAAGCAAAATAATAATTCCGTTCATCAGCAATATAAAAATTAGTCATATCTAAAAAATAATTGAAAAAATGGAAAACGGACTCATGCTGTACAAAATAATTTTTATCTGTATTGTCTGCTGATTTACCCCATATTTGATCTTTACGAATTAAGGAAGGAACATAAAACACAGCACAGTTCATTAGTGCCCTGTTGTATAGCACCGTCGTTTTTAATGAGGAGGTCGGTCACCATTGCTGGCACTCCTTTGCTCTCACTCCTACGTATTGTATAAATTGTATAAAGTTTCGCATATTTTACATAGGTGTCTAGGAGAAGAGTTAACAAAAAACCTTTACTGCGCGGCAGGCAACTAGGCAACTTTCCGTATACTCTGGCTAGGTGGTATGGTGATGCGGTGTCACTTCAATGTGTGCCGCTACCACTTTCAGTAACACAGTTTTGTATGTGGAAAGGGGACCAAATGACATTTGTTTAGATAGTTAAATTGTAGCGAAGGTAGAGAGAAAATAGGCACGCAATTTGCAAATAATAAAATTAAAATGCACACTGCGCGGTTCGCGGTGACTGGCCAATTCAACATTTTTTTGGTAGCAAATAGTTAAGTCATAAGTGCAAGCAGAAAGTATGAGCATTAGCCATACGAGAAGTTACTTAATATCGTAGCACATTATTGCTCAAATTAAGTCGAAGCAGCCACAAACACTTCCAAATGTAAAAGTGGTATGCATTATTGTTAGCTTTACTCTGCTATAGTAACTCACTCCCAAGAGGCAATCATCTCGTTTGAGTTCGAGATCTGTTCAGTTTTTTATGCAATGACATTTTTATTCAATTAATGTTTCAAGTACGTGAGCATTCCAATATCACCACCTTGAAAATAAAAAGTTATCTATAAATGTAAAAGTAAGAAAGGAATATTTTATACTACTGCTCCACAACCGTTGAGCACAACCTCCAAAACTCGCTTTATGCAGCAGTCCCCTTCATTTTTCTACTAAAGTTTACTTAAGATCAATAAAACGGAGCAGAATTGCATTAGCTATGTCTATGTGAATAGTAGCAGAGCTTTGTTGCCTATACAGAAAAAGACAAATTTATCATTTTGCACTAGCTAAACAAAGGCGATCAGCCATACTCTGGTGTTTTCCCTTTAGAAAAGATGTATTTCAGTAAATATACTCATAACGCTACTTCTTCTTTTTCTTGCATCTCAATCAGAAATTCATAAGTATTATGAGCAGTCTCTGATACTTATCGCATCAAATCAATATGTATCAGTAACACAATGTGAAATTCAATGCAGTTATACATTTTTTTCTACATTTTTCCTAAAAAAATGAATTTCAAGTTGAGTACACGTTCAGAAAAATACATAATGTGTATATACATAAGAATATACTTAATCAGTAACACGAAAAAAAACTTGTTTTGTTCACTAAGAACAGCTTCACATGATTAGTGTAAAAAAATTGCACGTAACAATTATATATGCAGAAACTCCATACTCTTACACAAAGAGATTGATATGTTGTGTGCCATGCAAACCTATTTTATTGCATTTTTAATCCCCCAAAACCACTGCATGCTGTACGGACAGCGAGCCACTCAACCAAGAACCTCTTTTCGTATAACAGATAGGCTAACCCAAAACATGAGCGCAAACACAACCTCAATCACAGCATCATGGAGCAAATCATCCCCTCTCTGCAATTAATTGTGAAATTATAAATGCTCCAAACACCACCTACAAGCGAAGTGGCTAAAGTTATAATTATAAATCCACCAAATAAATTTTCACACTTTTCACGTTAACATCCAAAGTCCATTTTCACTGGGTTCTGTCTAGAAAATAAAAACGGTCCGCTTTGATTTTGCAGTGACGGATTGCCAGAGCGTTTTTCATATTACTTTTACATGGGCTGATCACATTTCGTAATAGAATCATAAATGGAAAATCATGTGCATAAAGTCCTTGTATTGCTGCATGATCGTCTGGGGAAAAGCGACACAGTTAAAAGTGAGCATACCTACTTATTTCGTAAATATCGAGTATTGTTATTATTACTACCTCTATCTCTGTCTAAACCAGTCTCTCTTTCTGTCGGCTAATCTGATGCTGAAATTCAGCTTTACGCATAAATAATTGTCCATAGTATCGTCCCAGTCAACCTCCACGAAACCCATTTTACGAGCTAGACTCTCTTCGCACATAAATTTTTTATGCTTTGCATAATTCTAATAAATCTTTTGACATTAACCCTGCTGTATTTGAGCTAGCATTTTCTTAGAAATTGCATTTCGTAGTTATTTTCAATGACAAATGACATTGCAAAAAATCATTTCATGATAAATTGTTAGTTTTTTGCTATTAAAATATTGGGAAAATCCACATTGATTGCTGATTCCCATCGGAAGATTTACCTGTATCGGTACCTGTGCGCTAAAATAATCAGTCATGTCATCATTATCACCTTAAAAATTTATCCTTCACTGGCTCTACGCACCACGGGAAAGGCAAGGGGAATCCAGTTTTACAAAATAACAAGAAAACTTAGAAGGGAATGGGATGAAGGATGATGCAGTGCAAGTCTCAAGATAGTGGAATCTGTGTGCATGTACATAACCAAATCGTAAAAAGTGGATCACACACACAGTCCCACTAAAACTGTACATTTTTTAGCATGGGATCAAAAAGGAAGCTTTACATTATTACAACGCTGAAAGCACAGTTTTTGGCTTAGGGTAGATTAGTTTTACTGTATGGTATGTGATCGCTAACTTCTAATATAAAATGTCAAATTGTGACTAAGTTCTACACATTGACTGACGGACCAATTAGTTTAGAATTTGCAGAAACAATTTTAGACTTCGCGAGAAAATGTGTTTTAGTATCGTAATAAAAATGTATCTCACGGAACATATCCTTGTAAAGAGCTTTCAAAGTACGCCTTTTCCAAATTTAATTACATGGCAGCCATGTCATGAAGGCGTAGCGATCTTAAGTGTTGTTCGCTAGTAGGTGACAACAATCCAGAGAGATGCGATTTTCCTCTTGATGGCTTTGTAAGCTCTTATACTATGTGCTTGCATGTACATCTTTTTATTGGTGTGGTACGCGATGTATTAAAGAGAACGCTTGTTTTTTTAAAAAAAATGTTACTAGTGTAAAGGGGTGTACAAAGTACGACCAAGTTTTTGTTAACAATAGAATGTTGCAGCAGAGGCAGCCAGACAAGATTGAAAAAAGGACCGATCAATTCCTTTCCTTTTTTTGCAGAAGCGAAGGTCTACACAGCGAGGAATCGCTACCTTTATCTCCTTGGTTAGTGGATCATTCCGCTTTGTAACTTGACGCAATAGCGGAGGAACGCAGAAGGAGTAAAATGCACAAGACAACCAAAAAATGTAATCTTATTGCAGCAGGTACAAAGTATAATGAACAATGAAAGACTAGTGAGTGGATATTACATATAAGAGCAGACATTCTACCTATACATCCCTACATCAGCTACATCACCCAGTTTACGATATGATCAGCAATTTTCTTGGGATCAGCTAAATTGTAGATGGATGCTGGTGATGATCGTTAAAATCGTCATCTCCTACCTGTAACCACAGCCACAGGACTAATAGGACCAACAAAGTTACCTTTCCTGTGATAATTCAGCTCTCTGAATATCTGTAGAATGGCTTTGTCGCTGCTCTTTTTTTCGTGTGAATGCAACAATGTACGGGATACAGTGAGAGGGACAACGAGACCCCAAACGAGGAGTAGTAATAATGTTCATGTAGAATTCTTTTACACTGACAGTGTTCAACAATGCGAAATGCGCACACAAAAAATACATTTTTTCTCGATGCCTGTGCACAGGTACGTACTTACACTGTTTTACTGCCTCTTGTTTATCACGTAAATACGTAAAAGTGTGTTGAAGATTTTAGAAGAGAGAGGCCAAAAAACAATTTCTGCTCACTAAGTCTTGACGATGAAGAATGCCTGCGAGAATAAGAATAAGTTGCCTACTTTTACGTGCTAGTACAAGATCGAAACCAAAAAATTCCTACACATGTGCCGATGCGATGTGCCTCTGTCATACCTGCAACAATCCCAACATAGCCTTCTCCGTCTGCTAAGTAGCCTTCCCCGTGTAGATCCCATTGTTGGGAAGGAGTCTATTGTTATACAAAAATATTTAAAGGTAAAAATGGGATGATTTCGGTCGGTGCTGTGTGTGCAGACAAGGAGCTGAGCTCTTGCATATAAAATACACCTCAACAGGTTGTTCGCTGCTTGATGAGGTGGAGTGGAGATGTAGAGAGGGGGACGGAAAGGTTCGTAAAGGTTTTGCCTTTGGCAGCGTTGCACTCACTTATTGAAAGGATTATGCACACAAGTACCATTTTATCATTTATTTTACTACGCTAACTTTACCAAACCAACCACCACCATCATCGTCATTATTGGATGTTGTTATTGTTGCTCAGTTTCGCTTTGGAGAGATGAAAAGAATTGTAAGTTTCTACTAGTTGCACTTCGTGCTGTAAAGGCCGAAGTAAAAAAATAGTTTGCTTCTCGTAACTGCAGCTGCATTTTACCATGATCATCGTCTTTCCTCCAACTAGAGTATTGCTACGTTGTTGCCATTCACCATTTACCATTTATACATTTTCAATGTGACTACACGTATATATCTTTCGTCTGAGATATACACATTCTTGCGAGGAGCTCTCTGCTCAGCGTTCACACACTCAGGCTACTTAACAATAGAATTAGCTAGATAAAATAAAAGTGTAATTGGAGTGGTACTGTTGTGAACATTTACATCATTGTGTCCAATTGGGAGAGAAAAAAATTGTAGCAAAACGAGAGGGGAGCGAGAGCGAGGAGCCAGTGTGTGAAGTACCACTACTCGCTAAACGTTTTTTGTCTATGGAGATTTCCATAATTTTTTTTCTTCTAAATTTGAATGCATAATATAGCAATTCAAGTTGCGAGAAGTAGTTTGGATCTGATTTGACAAAATTACAAAAAAAAAGTCATGGAAGACCCAGAAGGAGACCAGGGTTGAGATGTGGAGAGGGAATGGCTCTTAACTTTGTTCCTTTAGTCATGTAGGGAAAAGGAGCAGCAACAGATTTTTCTATGGTGTGAGCATGGTGGCACCTAAAAGTAACGAGGAATTATCATCCTATAGGAAATATTTTTTTTGCTATATGGTGCAAGCTTCGAAGAGAACGACCCTGATACGAAATCAATGGTATTTTTTTTGTTTCTGCGCCTTTACGCCAAAATTATCAGTTTTCTGAGTGGATTCTCTACAGAGAAGAAGGAGCACGCTTATTACACGTTCTGCTGCAGTTTTATGGTGAATTTTTAAAGGTGTGAGAGTAAATTCCAAGTGAAATGCATAACTAGCAACAGGACACGGTGTCGTTTTCCAGCAGTTTCCAACTACCTACTTTGTTGCATTTCAAGGAGGAATGTTTGCAGCGAAAAGCACAAATTGCGTAATCAGGGGTTTCCTCTTAAAACAAAATTTCACTTCGAAAAGACTCACGACAACAGGAAAAGCTTTAGTGATGCTGATAACGATAATGATGACATGATCATTTTTCCATTCTTTATAAATACTTTATAAATAAATCCTTTGTGAGGAGGATGACATAAGTGGTGAAGAATTTTGCCATTTTATGTAGTGTCAGCAAAAGTCAGCAGAATTCTTTTTTACAAAACTTCATCCTGTTGCAACAGTCTATTCAAAAAAGTAGTTTTCCAGTGTAGGTATGTAATATTCTCTGACAGAAGAGCTGATAGAGTGACGCTGTCACTTTTAATACCCTCGCCAAAACTCTAGAGGAGCGGAAACGCTGTATTGAAAAAGTGAAAAAAAAGATGTATAATGCAGAGAGCTAATTATTGCCGGAGTTAAAATTTCATATGGATTGCCATGCAAGCACGTAAACTAAATGAGTGCTGAACAGTTTCCTACATCTCCTTGTTCCAACATCCAAGTTCAAATTGCTAAAAAAAATCCACTGCGCTACTATAGAGCAGCTTACATCATTTTTTCTTCTTGCTATTATTCTCTGTGCTTTTTTAATTAAAGATGTAATTGTCGGAGTTGTGCGAGGAAAAACATCTGAATAATTCTCATAGTGTGAGAAGCGTCCATATCTAATAGAAGATACTGGGCTCATGTCAGTGAGGGAGAGAAGAGCATTGAGCAGTCGTTAATATTCCCATGAAATCAGAGTACAATTTAGTTCCATGATTTGTTGCTGCAATAATAGTATGCAGAGTTGCTTCAGTGCAAGAACAGAAGATCGAGTGCATGGAAGCAAGGACGAGTGGTTTAGTACTATATAAGACCTTTTTTCGTGAAAACAAGCCCAGTGTGCACAAGCCCTGAAATAAATCTAGACTGGCATTTAGAAATAGCCCATCTTCAAACTAAAGTGCCATATATAAGATTTGGAATTTTGGAGTGCTGGAATACTGCAGAAGTGGAAAGCAGCTATGTAGTTGACTAAGCAAATGAGATTTGATAAGAAAGAGAAAAATTGCTGACAAAACTTTGGCAATCTGTGTTACCTCAAAACTTACAAAGTAAAGTCAAGATCAGCGAGTGAGGAAAGTCAAGATCACAAAACTAGTTCATCCTTATGCAATGCAGTGAGTGGTAGAGAAGTGGGGAAAGAAACGCTCGAAGTAGAGACCGACGACGGGGTGATATGGCTGGAAAGAGAAGTGATGATGATGATGAATGTCAGCGTTCTCCTTGTATCATGGACTGCGACAACGGCAGCTGTGGCAAACCACATCAGAGGCGAAAGAGAGGGAGACGAAAAATGAGTTATTCGTGGCTCCGCAGCTCCAGGGAAACGGTGACAATTTTCAGTAACACACCCACTGCATCTTACCTAGCAGCGTCTCAGACCAGCAACTGCAATTGTGGAGCTGATTGTGGAGTGATATGGAATTGCGCTTATCATACTAATGACCCCACTGATAACCCAATTTGCAATAATACTAATATAGCACCAGAGCCGTCGCATTATGCCCGCCATCAGCTAAATGGTTGCTGTAGTGCGAATCACGTTAGTGAAAATGTTAATCTAGTGTCAAACAGTAGTTCCTCATCTAACTCTTCCTTCTCCATGTATTCCTATTCCTCTTGCTCGCCTGCGTCATCGCCGGATCCTCTTCGCAAAGGAAATAGTGCCTTTCTTTCACTCACCCATCGTGCAGTTCTTTTATGGACTTTGGCTGCTTTTCTACTTCTCGTTCAGGTAACGAAGCACTTTGAATTTGAAACTCTAATTGCATAGTAGTGAAAAGTATATTAAACTACATTTCAGCTTTCTCACTCTTGCAGTCATTCACTGCACACAAACCCAACAGCATTCATTGTCCACGTTTCAATAACTCTTTGCTAAAAAGTAAACTTTCGTTTTGCTCACTCATTTTCATTACGAAAAAATGGGCATGTGCCATTTTCCAACGAAAACCTTTTTGGGCCATATTATGCATGAAAAAATATTCAAGTATAAACTAGCAGTAAAAATCATTCTTAGTTAGTATTTTCTGTTATATTTTATAATATTTTTCCCTCCACAGTTTGTTGTACTTATTCCTTCAACTCACTCATCATCTTTCATCATCATCATACGAGCAGTAAACATGTGAGAGAGATACAATTAACTTTAATTTATGATAGGAACATTTTTTTCAACAAAAGAGCTATAACACTCTTTTCTTCTTTTTTTTTGCTTCCCTCACTAAAAATCCCCTTATTTTTAGAGGGTAAATTGTTTGAGAGTTCTTTAATAATTTCGTATTACCAATTGGTATTATCATCCCCATCACCATGATGCAGCAGGCAGAAGTCATTCGAGAAAAGAAAGCTTCTTTCTTGAAAAATTCATCATTCGTGCTCTATACACGCAGAGAGTGCAGGAAAAAAGTAACTTCTTTGTTCCTATATCATTATTGTTAGAGAATAAGTAGATGATTTTTTAGCATTTTTTTGCAAAGCGCTGTTCACTCCACTTCATTTTTGTAGTGCAGCTGCTCTGTTAAAGAAACAACTTTATTTTTAGTGCACATAAAAATACATACTGCCATTATAGAGCAATCCGTCTGAAAAGTGCGAGCAAATTTTTGTTGTTGTATATATAGGCTGAAAAATGAAATGAAACGAATAAACAGAGCGGTACGTAACATCATCGCAAACTTGAACAGCAAAAATTAGGATGGCAAAAAACCAAAAAGCTATTCACAGTTTCCTTGCATTTTCGTATAAAACGAAAAGGGTAAAAATGATGTGTGCTCAACAGGATGCACATACCTAGATGATATTAGATCTAAATTTATAAAAAAAATTATGACGAATCTCTCGCAAATATTAGCACTTTTCACTCGTGCTGTTTTTGCGATAAGAAGAGTGACAAGCATCCTGATCATTTCTCTTGATTAAGCTGTTAAAAACAATTACGAGCTGTGATGTAAATAACAACGCTGAAAAATGGGGATATAATAAAAAAGCTCATAGTCAGTAATCCTGAATTGGTATAATTTTAGTTTTTAAAGGCAAAGTTCATCACTCACCATAAAATAAGGATGCGGTGATGGTGTTGGTCGGTGGTGGTCATAGTCGTAAACTTATAGTTCTCTGCTAGAGTTACATTGCGCGGTGTTTCATTGCTCCTTTTTTGATTGATCCTTTGCCAAAAAAAATAGTTGAAAGGAGCCAACAATAATAGTAATACTTAATATACTCTGCAACTAGATAGAGATGCTTACCTTTGTGATTATGACTAGAACTTTGTGCATATACTGTAACTAGCCAAGTAGCGACTACCGGACTACCACAGTTAAAACGAAAAAATGTATTGTTGACCATTCTTCAAACTTCGTATGCGCAGGACACCACTGTCCTTCTTTTTCTACTATGTTATCATGATTCATGGATCACGTTATGAAAACCTGTAACTTTTGTACCATATAACATTGTGCGTTATAATGGTGTCCTCTGTACTCTGTTCAGAAAAAAATAAGTTGAAATTGTGCTAAAATCCCTTTTTCCATTACCTACAACTACATTACCTAAATTATGAATGTTTGATGGAGGTGATGGGGTGGATTTCTGCTATGTGAAGCCAACTATTTTTCATACTCAACAAAGAAACCTCTCATAGCTACTTCATATCAAGCGACTTAAAGCAAAGTGTTCGTATAAAGCGATTAAAACGCATTAAAGACTTCCAAAACTGCATATTAAAAGGTGCAACACTTCTAAATACCGAGATAAACCTCTCCAGTTATAATTAAATTTTAATTTAAAAAAACTGAACCCAAACAAGTCGCCTCAAGCTGTTCTAATTCTGCAAGCACAGCAGCACTAGTAGGAATGGGTGAGCAGTGTAGCAGTTGAGCAAAGAAATGCCGAAGGGGGCCTTAGCAGGCCCCTGGAAATATAAAAGGCAAATACGTATTTTGTGGATAGTACATACCAAAGTTTGTTGGTGTTCTCTGAAGTTGGACGAACTTTCTTCAGGGCGTTAGCTATTACCACTTAAAATAACTACAAGTATAGTTACGCGTGTGACCTTGTTGCACAACCGCTTTTAATTGCGAGCTGTTTGCAGTAATTACTTTTGAAATAGATGTTAGTCGAGAGTACAGTGGGAGTTTACTGGCCGTGGAAAATAAAAGGGAAAAGTGCGTTCAAGCGTTAATAATTACTGTGAGGCAGGCATGTAGACGTAGTTCATACTTGTTACGAAGATTATTGAGGTGGAGATTTATGTGTTAGAAAACTGCAAAAAATAATAGCCAAGATTTTACTTTAATAAGCGGGTGCTTCCTATTCCACTTCAATAGGATCGTGAAAGGATATAAGTGTTTAGTGGGTGGTAGTGACAGCTGATAATTACGACAACTGTTTAATGCACAATGCGAAAGGGTTTTGCAAGGGAGTCCACACATTTCCGTTTACTTTAGTTCTCTAATCTCTTCTCTCGCTCAATTAAATTGCTTTCTAAAATCGAGAGGCAGAGTAAGCAGTAAGCAGCGGTGCAGTGAAAAAATAGAAATTTTTAAAGGTATTGATTTAGATAACGATTCAGGAGCCGTAATATTTTATTCATGATATGGTAATATGCTGCACTAAAAATATCTGTAGTAGACTGTTAATTAGCCATCATAAATTATACGATGGCGCTATTTGCATTTTAATTACACTTTTAATTCTGTATCTGATGTTTACATGATTTATTGATATGTTATGAATACTTATGAATAAAGTTTTTTTGGCTCCGTTTATTATTAACCATGGCATCATGCAAGGTGTGAGTGGGAGACCATCAAGACACAAGGTCTTGTATGACATGAATAAGTACGCATTTTTTAAAAATAGGTCCGTTTCCTGTAATTAAGCTAAAGTTGTATAATTTTTCAGTTTGCTCATTCATGCGTACCGGTGACAACCAGCACCGTGTCAGCCATATCTGAAACAAAATCAGATTTTTAAGCGGGTTGATGATATCTGTTACATGGCTTGCACAAAATCACTAAATGCTCGCTTCATGTTGCACTTTGCGTGCAACGTGACAAAATATGATTGTGCATAGCTTAAAACCGCTATTACCTAGAGAAATAAAAAACTGTTCTTCGTTAGCCTTGCAAAAAAACGAATGTAGTATCAACCTCAGAACGGACGATATATGTGATATGGCAGGATTTCTTAGAAAAGGGGAAAAATGCCGCGTCGACGCCTCCTCTAATACCAATGATCCCATTAATTTATCCTACATACTTGTACGCTGAGCAAGTCATTTCTCATCATAAAAATCCTTCACCACCCACCCACACATTTGAGCTCAAGTTATGCTATGATATGGAGCTTCGCGCAAGTTATTGTCATTCATATTCATCATCATAATTCTGACTAGAACGTCCTTTGTTCCCTCTGCAATTTTGCTGAGTGATGGACTCCCGCATACAAGAGAGCCGAATTTGCAGTCCTTTTTTATGCACTCACAATCTCAATCTCCACAAACAAGCAACACTGCTTGTTCCTTATTTGCAATTACATTTGTATTACTTCACTTCCATATCCTCCCCAGCCACCTATTTTCCCCTAGTTCATGCTTTTATTTTCTCATTATGCAGCCTTTCAATTACACGATGAGATTTTATAACAATTGCCCCCTTTTATTTCTTGATGAAGGATGATGAACAAGCATCATTAACATTTTTTGCATAAAAATGTGTTTTAAAAATCTAGCAAAAGTAGTAAAAAAACTATATATTTTTAATATGAAGGGTTGATGGTGGTTGGTAAGCGGGAGGCAGGTGTGTGTGGCACGGCACGGCTTGACTTACTTTTATTTGCTATTTTCATGGGAATATATTAATAGTACGTGCTAGGTCGCCTTTGTTCGTTCACTTTTTATTCTAAAATTGTGCAGCTGATTGTCAGTTGTAGGTGCGTAAAAGACTAACTATCATAAATCGGAAGTGACAGTAGCTGCACTGCAGTTCATTCAAGGGAGGTAAAAAAAATACTTTATTAGGAGAGGCTTCTGTGTGTGCAATGAGTACACGAGCTGTCCTGTGATATTGCATGAAATCAACAAGTTGGCATACCTAAAAAAAATTAACAATAATATGTAATATGCGTGTTGTTCGTGGTCGCCGTACCAAGACGACCTATGCAACTTGCGTAACTGACTTGATTGCAATCTGAAATGGGAAAATAATCTTGTCGTAGTTTTTATTACAATGACGGTGACTTGATCGTCAAGAGGTTGGTGATTGGCGTATGGCGAATGGCAAACTGTGGTTGTGTAGTTTACAAATTGCATTTACATACTGGGTAAAGCTAGACTATATAAATATTTTAGTTGTTGCAGTAGTAATAAAGAAGAAGCAGACAAAGGATGAATAGTACGCGAGAAAAATTGTAATTCTGTGCTTCCGACATTTAAGTAAGCAAATAATGGAAAGGAATTGATTTTCTAGGCGAAAGAAAATGTCTCTGTACAAGAAATTACTTTTTATTATTTGGGTTAATGGAAAAGCGTGAAAAATGTGGGTTGAAATGTGCGGTCGGTAAAGGGATCGTAAAGTTAAATAGATTAATCGGTTGTAGAATGAAATAGTTTTACTGCTTTACGCTTATGATGATGACGATGTTGCTGATGAAAGGGGAAAATGTTTGATGGAGGCAGCAGACACTAAAAAATGAAGGAACAGCGTTTTTATGGCTCAATAAGGAAAAATTGAAGAAAGAAAATATTTTACTTGAGGCATATTTACATCTGCACCATGCTTCCTGACGTCAGTTCTGACTCACTTCAAGATAATGACAATGAGAAAAAATTATGTGCTGATTGGCGTTTGTTTTGCATCTCTTATTAATCGCATGGCTAATCAATCATGGCGGATTTTAGACGATGGCGTGAATAAGTTAGAGATGAAAATATTTTGTTTTATTGCATTTGCAGATTTGTCAAGGAGCGGATCTCGAGATTCAAGTGCCTGTCACAGACTTTAATGATCCGAACGGACTTTATCGTCTAGACTATACTCCCCCTACGGGTTATCCGGAACCAAATTCTACCTTTATAGCAGGGGATATTGCAAGCTCAATAAGTTTTCGGAATGGGCTCCCTGGAACAAAATACCATTTCAGACTTCACTATACTAACGACACAATTCATGACTGGCTTACTTGGACGGCGTCCATTACAACAAGTACGGGCATAACTCATAATGGAATATTCCGCGTATAACTTTTTTACTATTTAAATTTTGGGAAAATAAAAAGTACATAACATGATTTCCTTTCTATAGTCCCCGATCCACCAGCTAACCTTTCCATAAACGTTCGGCATGCACGCCCTGTCGGGGTTAAATGGGATCCACCGATAATCGGTGGGTACTCCAAATTTAAACTCAGACTGATTCCTTTAAATGAGGGGCCAGGATTGGATCAACCCAGAAGCTTCATTGAAGAGAAGACTTCCCTTACACTGCCTGACCTTAAAGCTGGAGCCTCGTATGAAGTTCAACTGTTCACTATTTTTGAGAACAAAGAGTCAACGGCATACATGTCTGGCAATTTTACAACAAGTAAGTTTTCGTTTTTCAGTATTACCTGATATTTCCCACGCAAGCTTGAAGAGTAGAATGAAAAGTCGCCTACATGTAGATTGTATAAGATATGCTCCGTACTTAGTTAATTTCATATTTTCTGCAGTTTTACACAATATTCTTACTTTGCTATAACTCTCGTGATTTGGCAAATCAGGCTTTTTCTTTTTGGAAATTTGCCTAGTACATTTTAATTGTTTTGACCTTTGGCTTTCCAACAAAAAATGACTGGCTATTCCCTCGAATATAAAATGTCTCTCACTCAGTCAGTAATAACAGCAATCAATACATTTTCGTGCTAGAAGGTGGATAGATTTTTAGTGTGTCCATGTGAATTACATGTATGCTGATGCCCTGATAAAGGAGACTGAGTTGTTATATGTACGTCATTAGTTTATCACTTTTCAGGATGTTCCCATTCAAAAAATTCTCACGTAGAATTCGCAAACCTTTGCAACTATGTAAATTGTTGATGTAGCGTGTGTTTGATATTTATCAGCCAAGCGTGGGAAATGCTTTGTCTCAGCTGCGAATTTATAAGCATAGGTATATGTATATATTCCTAGCAGGGCGGAAAAGGTCATGATATGAAAATGCAGATTGAGGAGCATGGACATTATAGTATAAGAAACATACCTATTTAATTTTAAATTCATGAAATTTTCCATTGCAGAACCAAACACACCGGGAAGATTTATCGTGTGGTACCGAAATGAAACAACCTTGTTGGTATTGTGGCAACCGCCATATCCTGCTGGGATTTTCACAGGATATAAAGTACGCAGAAAAATAGCAAATTTATCAAAATTTAGTAATTTAGTTTGTAAAAATGGAGTAAAAACCAAAAAAAACATTTAAAAAAATTACATGAGTCTTATGTTTGAATAATAGGTAAAAATTGAGCCTAAAGATGCTGGCCGCGACAGTGAATTGGATGTGGCGCGAGAAGGGGAGCCGCCGGGTCCTGCCCAGGCGGCGTTCAACAATTTGGTTCCAGGACGAGCATATAATATTTCTGTAGAGACAGTTTCTGGGGATCAGATTTCTGCCCCAACTACAGCGCAATATCGAACAGTTCCTTTACGACCTTCCAATCTAACATTTGATCCGCTCTACATAACGCCATTCAGCTTCCAAGTTTCATGGCAACCTCCCATAGGCTACTCAGAGTTTGACCGATACTCCGTGACAAACCAAGGATTGAAAAACGTCACACCGCTGATTGTTCTAAAAAATGAGTCTACCGTAGCTGTATTTGATACGGAGCTGGAACCGGGAAGAACATACAATATTGCTGTGAAAACAGTATCTGACAAAGTACCCTCGTGGCCAGTGAACGCAAACGTGACAACCAGACCCCTTCCAGTGCAGCATATTATAAACCACACAGACCCAGATAGCGGAGAGGTATTGATTGAATGGCAGCCTCACCCCAGATCAAGGCAAGATCACTATAGAATCACAAGCCAAGAAGCAGAGGCATTTGGCGAAAATGTCAATTCCATTATTGTTGAGCAAGCAAGATTCCAAATGTCGAGTTTGTTCCCAGGGCGGAACTACTCGATTAGCATACAAGCAGTTGCCAATGGAATTGAGTCGGAGGAAGTTGCTATCTACCAGGCTACACGGCCTTCATCTCCAATTGTAGAGAACTTGACAGCACTTGACAAAGGGCTGACTATATCTTGGAAGTCGGATGTCACTTCCAGACAGGACATGTACTTGGTAGAGTACACGCGAAATGACACGGGAGAACAGTTCAATGCTACCACAGTAGAAGGACAAATTATCATTGGTGATTTGTACCCTGGAGCAACTTATAATATTCATTTGTTCGCGGTATCCCATGGACTCTTGTCAGAAAAGCATGACTATTACCAAACAGTATTTCCCAATCCGCCCAGAAATCTCACCGTCGCAAAAGTTTCAAACTCGTCCATTAGCCTACGCTGGCTTCAACCACATAGCTCATTGTTCTCGGGATATGTTCTTCGCTACAGGACCAATGATAATTCAACATGGACTGAAGAATTTCTTCCGAGCTCTCCAACTGAAAAGGAATTGGGCAATCTGACTCCAGGAGAAAGATATATTATCCGTGTGAACACGGTCAGCTATCGCACAGAGTCATCTCATCCTCAGCAAATTATTCAAACTGTAAGACCCAGTGCGGTTCTCGAGGTGGAACCAGAAGTGGATGCAACCAACATTACGCTCATATTTGATACTCCGAAGGGACGCATTGAAGCCTATAGTGTACGTTGGCAGGCATTGGATCGCATTCCAGAGTCTTCTGAGGAGGACTCCGACCAAGTGACTGACTCCGAAAGTCTTTTGGAATCATCCACTGAAGGAAATAACAAAATGGAGTTGTTCCGAGGAGAGAAAATTGTGGAAGAAGAGGAATGGGGTGAAACTGTCCGAATTCCAATTTCTCCGTTAATGTCTGGAGTGGCATACCTGGTGACCGTGGAGACCATGTCGTATGGAATCAAGGGAAACAATTACAATGTTACAATAAGGACATTGCCCTTGATCACGTCTCAAGTTTTCATCGTCCTGAAGCAGCATCGGCTATCGGAGGTGACGCTAACATACACAAGAACACCGATAACTAATTCTCTATTTGACAGATATCGGTTTCAAGTGTCGGATCCTTCCATATCTTACAAGGAAAAGTTAGCCAATGACACGGAGCGCAAGGTAACTTTTGATGGATTAGTGCCGGGTCGTCTGTACAACTTTACAGTTTGGACGGTATCCAACGATGTGACCAGTCGGCCTCTCCTCAGGCAGGACCGTCTCTATCCAGAATCCATTACAAAAATCAATGCTAGCTATATAAGCGATACTGAAATGAAGCTGGAATGGGACACGCCAGCAGGAGATTACGATGCTTTTGAAGTGCAATATATAAATGCAGATGATCGTTTAGTGGATAACTTGACCTTACTTCCTTCCATAACGATTCGGGGTCTGCGCCCTTTCAGAAACTACACATTTACTGTAATCGTTCAGTGTGGAAATGACGCAAATGTGCTACGTCGCTCCAGCCCTGTCTCTGCGGTGTTTAGTACAAAGGAAAGCACTCCAGAACGAGTGGAGTATTTTGCAATAATTGAAAAGCTATTTAATAACATCACCTTTGAATGGGTTCTTCCTGAGTCGAAGCACAACGGAATCATCACTAGCTATGTCATAAAATATGGGGTAAAGGATCAGTCGCTGAACAATAGTAAAAGCTTTGCTGCAACTGATGGTAGAGGTACTATTGTTGGGCTTCAGGCCGGCGGCACATATAATTTTGCAATTGAGGCTCGAACTAAAGTTGGTCCTGGTCCGCCTCAAATTCTGACGGCAAAAATGGGACTTGGGCCCGCTGAACCGGATCCGAAAGCTAAAGTTACAGAGGTTTCTAGGAGTGCAACAAGTATCAACATCCGTTTCAGAAAGAATTACTTTTCCGACAAAAATGGAGAAGTCAAAAAGTACACAATTATTGTTGCGGAAGATAAAGAGTTGGTTCAGGATACAAATAGCCATACGCAGCCAAAGACATGGGCAGAAGTTCAGCAGTTTAACCGTTGGCCAGCTTACCAAGTTATGGAGCCATATAATCCGTTTGCGCATTCTCAACATGTTGCAGACTTTGAGATCGGGACAAACCGGAGCTGTACTCAGAAAAAGGTGTACTGTAACGGTCCTCTTCGTGCTGGCAGAACGTATCATGTCAAAATTCGAGCTTTCACGGATGACGACAAATATAGCGATACCCTGTACAGCACAATATCTACGGACCATGACAACACCTGGCTTATTCTCACACTTATCATCCCTCTTATACTTATTGTTGTGTTCCTTGGCTGTCTCCTATACGTGCGAAGACGGCGTGGAACGTTTGGAAAGAGAACAAAGAAAGGTGGCAGCCACGATGATACGGCATCACTTCCAGAGTCGATCATTGAACCAACGTAAGAGAGTGACACTGAATATTTCTTTTGGGATGTTTTATCCTGATGATTAGCAATAGTAATACCTAATCCAATTGTTGCTATTTTTTACACGGTAAGGCTGAACAAAGCTTTCAGTCTTTATCGATGTGAGTAAATTTGAAATGTCTTTTCATTTGTCTTTTCGTTTTGTACTTTGATAATACTCGATAGGGATTTAATTCGCCAAGAGAGTTTATCGTAACACAAGGTCCATTGCCGTCCACTCGTGATGACTTTTGGCGAATGTGCTGGGAGTCAAACTCCAGGGCAATTGTCATGCTTACCAGATGCGTGGAGAAAGGAAGAGAAAAGTGTGACAGATACTGGCCATGCGACACAATGCCCCAATACTACGGAGACATACAAGTTCAAATTCTTAACGAGAGTCGTTTCCCTGATTGGATCATATCAGAATTTAGAATGCAGAGGGTACGCGGAATATTTTATTAATTACTACAAGACAAATTTATGTGCTTAGTGCTAAATTACTTCTATTTTTATGTTCTTATATTTTCAGGGTGACCAGTATCGAATAATCAAGCACCTCCACTTTACTACGTGGCCAGATTTTGGTGTTCCTGATCCACCGCAAATCCTTGTGCGGTTTGTACGTGCATTCCGTGACCGAGTTCCTCCGGAAATTGATCGTGTCCGGCCAATTGTTGTTCACTGTAGCGCTGGTGTCGGACGTTCAGGCACGTTTATTGCGCTGGATCGTATTCTCCAGCACATTAAAAAGTCTGACATGGTGGACATCTTTGGCATAGTGTACAACATGCGGAAAGAGAGGGTGAGGGTTATAACTAATTAATATAGTAAATTTAACAGGGATACGCAGTGGTCAAGCGAGCGTCAAATAAAATATTTTAAATTATTAAATCTTTCCAGGTGTGGATGGTACAAACCGAGCAGCAATACATTTGTATCCATCAATGTTTATTGAGTGTTTTGGAAGGAAAGGAAAATGACATCCCGTCGCCTCGTGAAATTACTAATGACGCGTTCGAAGGTATCGCATCATCATCGTAAAGTTGTCCTAAAAATTTCCTATAAGAAGAGACTGAAATCCTACGCTAGGCAATCAGCTATAAAATATGTAAATGCGTGCAGCCTTAGCGGAAGTTTGGTTGTGCGAAGAAACCTCCCCTTCGAAAAGCAAAGCAGAAAGCCTTTTTCACTTTCATTAGTAAACAAATTTGTGCTCTTAAAATTGCAGATGACGAGGGAATAGCCGAATCAGGAATGTAGGCAAAGCCGTCCTTACCCATTCGTGCAGCCGCCTTAAATAAGCCAGACTTTCCATCCCTTTCAATCACATTCCGTTCTTAGATATATTTTTTTACTATTTATTATTGAAAAGAACTGATTGCCTCAGCTACAAACAGAAAAATAGTTTTTTCCAAAAGAAATCACAAATTTTTTTTGGTCACTTTGTAATGCAAATTTTCAGTTTACAGTAATAGAATTGAGATGCCAACATGATACTCCCAACTATGTTCAGGTAGTCACTGAATATAAATGTAGATTGTTGTTACAGACTACTTAATGTAATTGCAACATTTTTTGTACAGGAAGTAGATAGCTTTGACACATTTCATTAATCATTTTCCATGGAGATTGTTTTTGTAGATTTGTCGCAATTTCCCCCATATGTTTCAGAAGCAGTTTTTGTGTGGTTTGTATGCAATAAACAAGAGCTGTTTTGACCTTGAATTTTCCCTGCCAATAAATCTTGTTTTCTAGAATACAATAGTGTAAGAAGAATTAAGAGCCAAAGGAGGGTGTTTTTTAGGAAGTTTGTAGAAAATGCAAATGAACTACCTTTCAAACAATGAATTTCAGAGAATCAGTTTTTCCGCCGCAATTCCTAATATTTGGTGTATTGACAAGACTTTTTTGTAATTATGGTTGAAGTTGAAATCTTGAACTGTAGTATAATACCAATTAAATGACTCCGTTGAAGTAATATGATGACTTACAAGGAGAGTCGGGGGACAGGTACACGCCAATCGGCTCCAGAGGTATCGAAATATACGTAATCGAGGGTGTAGATCACGAATATCTGGGTCGCCGTCTTGAATGGCCCCGTCGAAGGGCACAAATGGAGACCAAAACTCCCTTTTATGGCCATAATTAGTTAAAGTTGCATACTAGGGTGACTTGAAAATTATACTACCAGATAAAGCATAAAATTACGATTCTAACGACACCTCACTCATTATTTTACTCCAACGGACCTAGGAGTTGTCGCCAAAATTGTGGCATCTTCAATGCCAAAGAATGTACCATATGTAATGATGCATGTATTGAAGATGCCACCATTTTGGCAATAACTCCTAGGTCCGTTGGAGTAAAATGACGAGTAAGGTGTCGTTAGAATCGTAATTTTATGCTTTATCTGGTAGTATATACTTTCAAGTCACCTTAATATGTAACTTTAACTAATTATGGCCATAAAAGGGAGTTTCGGTCTCCATTTGTGCCCTTCGACGGGGCCATTCAAGACGGCGACCCAGATATTCGTAATCTACACCCTCGATTACGTATATTTCGATACCTCTGAAGCCGATTGGCGTGTACCTGTCCCCCGACTCTCCTTGTTAGTTTGTTTTAATTAATTATGGAAAAGTTTGTATTAATTATGGAAACTGAGTAACTTGCATAATAAATGATTAACAAGAGGCAAAGTGTACAGAATATTACGTAATTTCATTCATTCATGTATTCTCTTCATGAAGAAGAGACCATTAACTAATTAATCCCTGTTACCCCTTCAAGTAAAGGCATATGCATGGAACAAATCCTTAGCAGAAGATCCTAATTCCGATAACTAAATGACATTTAGTTGTTTGTAGATTAGATGGATTTTTCAAAAATCATTTTTGTGAATTAGAACAGCTAAAAAACAATTGCTCAAGATAATTTCAACAACTTTTAATTTTACAGCGTACAATACATGAGTTACATTTCATTTAAAATGTACATTTGACATAACAACTCTCCGGGAATTTTTTTGTTCACAATGTAAGTTTTATGAAATGCATAATATCAGCATTGACAACAATAATTTCATGGAATGAAAACTTTTGTCGTGGATTAAAATTTTTCAGTACTTTTTATCATTTATACTTTTCGTTACTGCTCTGAAAGTTTGATTTTTAGACTGGCTTGGCTGGCATGTTGGCCTGAAGAAATGCCTTGGAGGATCGGAAACACTGGTCAAAGCAGTCGTAGAATCCTTGATCATCATCATCCTATTTAACAGCACGAAAAGATAGCAAGAGGGAATTTTAGTTTTAAACAATTCAACACAAAGGACGACCAAAAAATAAACGGAGTAGTGAGATATTGGTACTAACGTAGTACGGATCACGAATAATGAGAATGTTGTTAGTGTCATAGCTTCCCAACAGTTCAACCCTCGCAGTTGCTTCCGGGGGTGCCATGGAAGTCAAAGCCCGAATGTTCTCATTGTCCATTCCAAAAATGTAATCGTAGTTAGTAAAATCCCGCTGTTGGATCTAGTTAAGTGGAAGGTATAATTTAGTAAACAACTTTAGTTTTAACTTTATTTAATTTTACCTGTCGAACAGTGTGCTGGAATACAATTCCTTTCTCGTTCAAGACTCTGAGAGCACGCCGGTCAGGCTGATTTCCCACGTGCCACGACCCAATAGCCGCCGAATCAACTTCCCACTCTTCCGCACACTGATTCTCCTGCAGAAGATGTTCGAACACTGCGTGAGCCATTGGAGAACGACAAATGTTCCCTGTTGATAATAGTCATAATTATTAACTTAATTGCTCGATTCCTAGCCACCCAGCGTTCCATTTTTCACTTTTCTACATTCTAGTATCCAAAGTGTCGTCCACTTTTGTAATTTCTAATTTACTACTACTTACCCAGACAGATAAAAAGCACCCTTTTCACCATCTTCCTTCTATTTCAGTAACAGCCAATATCAAAAAATTTCGCAACCTGTACATTAAAAAAATTTACACTTAATTTAACCACGGATAATCAAAAACAAATAATATTCCAAATCCAAGGAATAACTTCTTTTTAGTCATAGCTAGGTTGACATTTGCTAATCTGTCAGCTGACTTTTCTCACTTGCTACTCTTATTTCCAGCCAATTTAATTAGCTGTCCCTTCCATGTACTTGCCTTATTAAGTTTGCTGCTTTGGCAGGAAAGTCAATTGACAATTGACACAAAGAAATTTAGTTGACTTGACAGTGCATACAGCACAGCACAGTTGTAACTGCAGAAAAGTGGCCGATGCGAACAGTCCGTGAGTGTAGTCAGGGCAATACACATGGTTTCTTTTCTTACTACAACGCAGTTTGTCTTTTGCAACGAATGAGACTGTACCTAAGCCAAGAGTAAGCAAAACAACTCAAGATTTGAATGGTGCAGCCATAGAGTGAATTTTTCTCACGAGGTAAGTACTTTGGGTGTTATCAACGTGGAGCAATCTCGTATATACCAATTAATACCTTGTCCCTAGTAGGTATTAACTGCACTATCA
>JAHZND010004058.1:0-12973 GCA_027744115.1 Acrocyrtus sp. NNG-2020 | reverse complement strand
CCTCTGTAAACTATTTAAAATACCAAGAGCTCATACGGTAATATAAATTTTAGTTTGACTTATTATCAATTCATGATTTATTTACGCATGATTACCACATTTCCAGTATTTTTCAAACCTAGGCTATCTGTACAGAAGTAGAGAAAATGGGACTGCTAGCTTGCACTGTCCTGTGCATGACATTATTGGCAGCATCTACAAACTGCCTTTTTCTTTCTAATGACGAAGAATTGGCGATAGAGGATGCAATTGCTGCAGAATTCACAAATTCAATCGAAGCCCAAGTAATACATTACTATCAACCCAGGCATGTCCACATTTCATACGGAAGTAAGAATCTTTATATAATGTTGGAATGTATTTGTTCGGGAAGTTTGCATCATATACATAAGTGAAAGTTTTCCGCATTTAAATATATTTTAAGATGTACCTTCCGAAATGTTCATAACGTGGAGCACCTTGAGCGACACCGATTCCTCCATAGTTGAATTTGGTAAGCAAAGTCTGCTAGAAAATCGAGTAGTGGGGACAAGCAACAATTTCACTGACAAAGGGCCCCGGAAATTAACTCAGTATATTCATCGAGTGACATTAGAAAACCTGGAGCCGGATCAGGAATACAGTATGCAAGAAATACAACACAGCTATACTATAATTAATTACCCTTCAAACAAAAACACTTAATTAACTGCTCATTTTTACTGTGCAGAGTATCACTGTGGAAGTGATGTAGGATGGTCAGACCTATTCACCTTCCGTACAATGCGAACTGACCCCAACTGGCTTCCACGACTTGCAGTTTACGGAGACCTTGGGAGTGCTAATGCGCAGTCCTTAACGAGACTTCAAGAGGAAGTTCAGCTAGGTTTATATGATGCAGTTATCCATGTCGGCGATTTCGCATATGATATGGATACGGTAAGAAAAGTCATGGGCAATATGATACCAAATTGGGCTTATGTAAACTTTAAAAAGTCTAAACAAAATATCCAGATCGGATTTCCCAATTTTCATTTGTGCATTTTTATGCAGGATAATGGTCTGGTCGGAGATGCATTCATGGAGCAAATTCAACCAATAGCAGCATACCTTCCATACATGACCTGTCCAGGAAATCATGAGTCCAGAGAGTATGCACCGATATTTAATATTTCTTCAAAAATACATTGCTCAAGTTTCACACTAACTAACACAAGGCCAATACAATTATCGACATCGTGATAATTTGCAGCAACTTCGCACACTACAAAAGTCGATTCACCATGCCTGGAAACACTCAATCAATGTACTATAGCTTCAACATGGGACCGATACATTTCATCAGCTTTTCTACGGAGTTTTACTATTTTCTAAATTATGGAATGAGCCCATTGATTAACCAGTACTACTGGCTGGAAAATGATCTAAAGGTTTGGCTAGCAAAGCAATCATTATTTAAGCCCTAGCCAGATAAACTTTGTAACACTGCAATATCAATTTATAAATTGCAGGAGGCTACAAAGCCAGAAAACAGAGCGGTTCGTCCTTGGATAATTACTTATGGACACAGACCTATGTACTGTTCCAACAATAATACAGACGACTGCACAACCTATGAAACTCGTGTGCGTGTTGGAGTACCATTCCTGCATTGGTTAGTTTCTGGAAAGTTTCAACTGTAGAATTAGCCAAAAAAAATCGATTACAAAATTGCTGTAATTTTAGGTTTGGATTAGAGGATATGTTCATGCACTATGGAGTCGATTTGAGTATTTGGGCCCACGAACATTCATACGAAAGGATGTTCCCGATGTATAACCGGCGGGTTTACAATGGCTCATTGGAAGAACCTTACCGAAATCCAAAGGGGCTTGTTCACATTACCACTGGCTCTGCCGTGCGTAGCAATTTCAATTTCTTTGCTATTTTGTAAAATGAATGAATTTTGAATTGAATCAGTCACTTAAGGGCACTGTAACGCTAGTCCCTAATCATTTCTTCAGGGTTGTAAGGAGCGACATGATCACTTCGGGAAATTCACCCCAAACTGGACAGCCTACCGCAGCACTGATTATGGGTATAGCAGACTGAACGTTGTCAACAGTACGCACCTCTACCTGGAGCAAGTTTCAGATGATAAGGTAAATTATACGCATCAGCAACCTGTAATTTTTCAATTTTTACTATAAAAACGTTAACTAATGTATGACGTATGCAATCTAGGGCGGTCAAATTATCGACAGCGTTACTATCGTAAGAGAGACACATGACTCATATCCATTTCCTGAGGTGTCCTCCCAGTGAGAACTTTAGTAGAGCGTTCTTTACTTGCTGACATTCTTTACTTTCGGGGATACGCAAGCAAAAATAGACCTCCATATACCTACCTATCAATAAGACTTATTCATACTTAAAATACAGCTACACATACCGGTATATAAAAACCTTTTAATTTACCTCAACAACTTACTATATATTATCTCTTGCAAAACTGTTCACTTTTATTTCGTAATTTTACTCGTAGGTCTTTTGTTACCATAAAATTACAATTTAGAATTTATAGAAAAGTGGCAAAATTGGTTTATATCAGTTTTCATGCGAAATATATAAACTACTTTTACACAACTACAAGTCAAAGTCAAGCGTAGTTGAATGAACCTATTACATCATGTACGTTTCTACTTACGCACCCACTCTATTTCAAAATGATGAGTGGTGAACGAACAACAATGATTTTCCATCACTTACAAGTTTCTTGTACTGGACTATGCGTTTGCACTATGAAGTGCATAATGACGAGTTTTTAAACAATCGTTTGCAATTATAATAATTACTAATGAGTGCATTCCACTATCTTTTCTTGTTTACAAAATTCGCATATTTACATGTCTTTAAATATTTGCTTGTTGACAGACCATAAAACGAAGAAAGTCTTTTTCCAAATCAATCACTTCAAAAGAAGATTCACCCATAACATTTCGAATGCCAAATGCAGCAATTTTATTGGACATTGACATTTATGAATTACCCTTTCAAGAGATGAGACACGAGATCAGTCACTTTTTAAGTTGTATGTAAATGCTCATAGGTATTTTATCTTTCTCGCCATAACGTCTTCACGCACATTTCCTTGCCTGGTATATGTAACTTGAATAACTTCATAAATAATTTTTTGGCTATATAGCTGAATATGTGCAAAGCTATTTATTTCACTTGCCAGGAACGAAAGCAAAAGCAGCTCTCTTCCTGCGCTAACATAAAATTGCACTAAGCAGCTATAATTAGCGTAAAATTGCATGACTAATTTATCATGGTTTTGGGGAGAGAATATATGCTTTCCCATAAAGAATTTATACCTATACAGATGCGTCATTATCAGCAGAATAACAAAAGGGAAATGGATGGTGTTTTTAGGTGCACAACAATAGGGAGGGAGCTACACCAGCAAGACTACGACAATGCAACTATCATTAAGTATGCAGTTGGCGTTGGCTGGCACTGGTAAAGTGGGAAATGGTTGGTTTTTTTAGGTGCACAACAATAGGGAGGGAGCTACACCAGCAAGACTACGACAATGCAACTATCATTAAGTATGCAGTTGGCGTTGGCTGGCACTGGTAAAGTGCTTTCTTCTAAAATGCTTGACTTTGTCATCTCCATCTCCTTCTCTTACTAATTTCGCTTGCAGAGCACAGGTGCACTTTTTTGCACTCTTGTCAATATTTTTACTTTTTTACTACTGTGCGTCTCTATCATCTCAACTACTCCATTATTACTCTCATACTCAAGAAATGCACTAAAATACTTAAAATCCCAAACACCTACAACAAACTATAAAAAAAGTCCTTTTACTTTTTAAGACAAACTTCATTATACCAAATGCTGAGTATGAGTACAAATATAAAAAAATCTCTGCAAGTGAAAGAATGGAAACCATACATAACGAAATAATTTTTTTTCTGCAGGTTGGCACTTGACTGAACTAAAGGATTCGTTTCATTCGTAATAGTCGAAGAGCTAGCAGTGGCTTGAATTTATTATTCTGCTTTCAGTTTTACCATGTAAGGAGACTTTCAAATGAGTGGAGGTGTAACCTAAAACCAAAACTCTTGAAAACATCGTTTACTTTGATTTGATTACCTAACGCAGTACCCACAACCGTGCTGTGTGAACTGCGAAGTATCATTTACAGCTTTTTTACGTTGAATAATCTTTGCTGTTGGTACATATTTCGCTTGAAGATATGATTATGACAACAACGGTGGCGCTACGTTTTTGTAGGAGGAGGACAGAAGGAGTGCTGTTTGCTTTTTGTGCAGAGAAATAAAATGATCGTTACTAAATTGCATTCAAAGGAATCCCAGAGAATTTCCTCCCCTAGAGATTTTTCGAGTAGAGAAGTTAAATTGCAAAAATGGTCTTGCTCATTTTTTGCAATATGCATCTCTCCTCTTCTCCAACTGTTTACTGCTATACTCCCTACTCCCTACCAGCACCAAACACACACCACCGCAAATCTCCAACAAACGAGATGTGATCGCGATGTCCTTATATATCACACGCGTGTGGGTTGATCCGCAGTGCATTACCCTTTTGCCTTTGGTTTAGTACCCTCAACTCAGAGCCAGTAAAAATGTCACCCACCTCGCTTCACTCCACTTTTTCAGATGAAAAATATTCTCGTCCGTCACAGAATTCTCAGCTCGTCAAATGGGTGTCGGCATTCTCAGAGTAGATTTTCCAAGAGCTGATGATGGCTGAGAAAGAGTTTCATCATCAGAAGTACTACTCAAGATGGTTTTTAACTATAAGTGTCCTGGCCCTAATGGCCCTAGCAATGTTCCAGCTCGATTTACCCCAGCTCGGTTCAAATCAAGTCATCGGAATAAACCAGCGTAGACACAACTACTATCAGCAGCACCACCACCATGATTACGAGATCTTCACTTTTCCGTCGGAAATTACGACCTACGCTTCAGAAGTGCCACGGTATATCATGGGAACTGAAGTGCGCTACATTATAGCGAATCCCGTCTGTGATTCTCCCAAAGACGAGGAGCTCTTCATGCTAATCTTAATAACTTCATATGTCGGTGATGTGAAAATGAGACGGAAGATTAGAGAAATTCTTCCACAGTCTCAACTCGATGAAATCAAGACGAAAAGGCTGTTCCTGCTAGCTAAGCCTCCTCCCCCATATCAGTACAGAGATCCGAAATATGCAGACGTAAAGATGGCGGAAATCTATAGAGAAAACGAGGAACACCATGACATTTTAATGGGAGACTTTACCGAATCATACAGAAACCTTACGTACAAACATGTCATGGGACTGGACTACGCAGCGACGTTTTGCAGTAATGCCAAGTACATCTTGAAGCAAGATGATGACAGTATTGTGGACTACTATCAGTTACGTGGAATATTAGTTAACGATGCAGTAGGGAAAAAGTTATTGAATGCGGAACACCCGGCAATATATGGCAAGCTATTGGATCGCCAGTATGTGGAAAGGAAGACTGGTTCGAAGTGGTTTGTCTCCAAGGAAGAGTATCGCGAAGCACTTTATCCTCCCTACGTATCCGGCTGGGGATATGTGACAACAGTTCCAGCCATCCAGGAAATACTAAAAGTTTCAGAAATCGCAAAGTACTTTTTTATTGATGACGTTCTCGTAACTGGAATACTCCGTGAAAAGACATCCGTCTCGATAATTGACATGGGAGATTATTATACTCCATACAGAGGGCAGCTTCTGTGCTGTGTATCTACACCAATGTTTGCCAGGTCCAAGAAGAATGAGCCTTACTGGTGCGACTACTTGGTGGGACCTTCCGATGACGATTTAGAACTAATGGAAATTTGCCAGCGACATTCACAATACTGCTATGTGAGTAAACAGTGCAAACAGCGAGAAGGGACTGACAGACTGGTTAAAAAGTGTGTAATTAGTGACACCATGATGGTTAACGACTTTTCTCAATTCCATGGACCACCAAAGGCTATGGCTGTCATACGAAAACAGTAACCGTTTAACATTTAAGCTATTTGTATTTTTTGTTTGTTTATTCTTTGACGTTCTCTTTCAAATAAAAGTGTTAATTTTGAAAATCTTTGTTCTCGTCGTGTACGGCTAATTTAGCTAATTTATTTAAGACTTTTTCCTGTTTCTACTATAATTATGGCCTGTAGCTCGAGCATATCCCGTTCCTTCTCTTTACTTTCTTCTCTTAGACGTTTTACCTACATTGAAAATTGTTAAAACAAAATATTTTTTAAATGCTGAATAGTGATGCATATGTATGTAATTAGGTAAGCTGATTTTAATTATTTTGAAAGTAGTACCTCCATGCACATGGACTGAAGTCTTTCCGACATTGCTATACTTGCGTACTCTGCATGTGACATGAAGGCGGCTTCAGCCATTGCTTGACACAGCTTTTCCATACTTCCCAAAAACATATCGACATCCTAATTTCAGAAATCACGAACCATTAAATCCATATCTAAATCCACATTTATCAGTTCCACCATAGCAAATATTTAATATTCATCATCATAACAAACTTCCTACCATAATTTTCCTCTTCATTTCATCTACTTTTGCCCTTATAAGTATAATTTTGCATTCAATTATTTCCATGTCCTGTCCGCATGCTCTCCGACTTTCTTCCAAAGCATCCATTAATAAGTCTAGCGCACGTCTACACAAAATACACATCAAATCGAGTAATCTCGTTTGGTTGTAATCAATGAAAAAGGTCGTATTTATAGAATCATAATCATCCTACCTATATTCAGCATGATAATCGTCATATGCAGAAATAGACTCTGTTATCATTCGTGTCACGGAGTCAACTGCCACTTGAGTTGCTTGTCGCATAAGTAGGCAATGAGATAAATCTGACTCCATAGACCAATCCATCTATTTTCGTAAAATGAAAAGATTGCTTGAAATTATACGTGCTAGAAAGATATATGGAGCACTTCCAAAGAGTCTAATCTGTCTATTCAATCCAATTCTAGCAATAAAGGAATACTGGAGAAAGTATTTAACTCGTGACAGACCTGTTTTATTCCACCTAATTGCTTAGTCATTTCTTCAATGTCAACCCCGGGATCAGAAGCTCTACTACAGGCACCTGAAGAACCACATCTTTTGTTCGAAACCTTTCCTTTGTTTTGATCCGGGTCCTGCCCCGGCGGCTGCATTTGACCTTGTGTCGGCACTTGCCCCTGTGCCTGCGCCTGCATTTGTCCCTGTAACGGCATTTGCCCTTGTACCGGCACTTGCCCCTGTGCCTGCATCTGCCCCTGTCCTTGCAACTGAGCCTGTGACGGCAACTGTGCATGTGACTGATCGTTGGATTTCATCCCTGGCAATTCACTGTCACCACCAGTGTTGGCCTGTTTTAGCTTATCGTTACCTGTTTGCAAAGGAACAGGGCCAATCGAACCCTTTGGTTGCCCTGACCCTGGTACCGAAGCTACAGCATCTTTCATTCGATCGGCCTTACAGGTCATGCAGAAACAAATTTCATCTTGCCCAGAAGTGGGGGCACACGAAACAGGTGTCAATAAGTAGTGGGCATATCTTAACAAGTAGCTACGCTCAGTGGAGAAACCACCAGAGACCTTGCAAGTCTGCAGTAAAAAAGATTCAATTGAGAAAATAAATGTCAGTGACTTAAAACTATAAAGTTATCTGCCTACAGTTTTGTAAAATGCCTACAACTACCTAGCAAGAACATGATCTACTAAGAGAATGATTTATGTAGTCAAATATAGGTCAAGAAATCAAGAAATACATAATGAAAAGCGATTAAACAATAATTTGACCTTAGGATGTAATAGTGAAAGTGAGAGGAATGAGTCATACCTGTTTAGTTCGGCTAGAACTTTCAATATCTGGAATGTGTTGTCTCCAAAATGGAGTGTTTTCTTTGTTCCGCGTCCTCCAGAAGGGACCTTTGAATTTTTTCCTTCCAGTTCCTGAATTATCTGTATTTAAAGTATGCGCTCCGATCCCGACTCCAAGCAATATAAGCGACGATGACAAGCCAAATAAATTGAACGTGGATTCCCTTCCGTTGTAAGTGCTGCCCCAGGAATGTAAGCAGTTGGTCCTTACCAAACGGCCGTAAGAATGTATTTTAGCGGATGAGTTCACAGGTTTTAACAAATGTCCGACACGGCTGGCCATGTCACTAAATGAAACCACAGAAAAACCGCTGTTGCATTGCAATAAAATTCTTCAATTTTCTACATTAGCAGATGAAATTAAAATTGACATTGACCCATATGATCAAGTTCTTTTATCTTTGACAGAGAGCATAAAATGTAGAAAGGCTTTTAAAAATGAATGTTTTCAACCTTGTCAGTTGTCAATTACGAGATGTCTGTTGCCAAATGCACTTCATTTCTTGGAAACTAGATTGCTCTAATGGTCAACGTAATTTAAATGAAAAAATAAGGTGTTTTCACTTTTGACTGTATAATAGTCAATGAATTTGGCACGACAAAGACGATGTACAATTCACTTGTAAATTTTGATCGAACGAATCGCGAATCAAGAAACAAAACAAAAGCATGTGATTCTTCCTGCCAGAATTAACGTGGGCAATGTGCACTTACATGTATTTGTGTATTGTATTGTATGAGAATTGTTGTGTATGTTCTTGCATGTAACTATGTAAATACACGCACGTGGTCATGTGCTGATGCCTGTATAAAATAAGAGCACAAGATAATGATGATTATGATTATAGCCTTTGTATTTTTGGTAAACTTTAATTTGCTTTAATAATTACACCACGAAACAAAATATTTTAGACTGCAGCACTAATTGCACATTTGTATTAATAATAAGATGTAATGATTTTACTGAATTGGATAAAAACTTTTTCAGTTTGATATAAAAACTATTTTTATTTACTTAAAACAGTCCATAGAATGAAATAGAAAATTAATTACACTAAAATGCTAGCAAGTGCAGACTGGCACTTGAAGATTAAGCGCTTAAGCTGCCTTTGTTATCACTACACTATGGTCCATTCCTAAGCATACTTTATGAACTGGCCCACCTAGCGGAACCTACAAGTACAATTGTAATAAACGTTGCTTAAGAATTAAGTTTGATTTTCATTTTTCAATACTTATCAATGGATAGATAGATATAAATTCCAATTTTCGGGACTTACCTTAAATGGAAAATGCTGAATTTTTGATTGCAATTTCCCCAGACCCAAACATCCCGCTTCATTTTCACCCCATGTAAATAAATCTCCAATCGAATTTACGGCAGCAGCGTACCTCATGCTGGCAGCTATTTTTACAACAGTGACGTCTGGGCTGAATTCATTTCGACCAAATAGAGGAGGAGGTAGTCTTTCTGGACTCTTAACGAGAGTGTTTTTCGGACCTAAACCTAAGGAGTAGCCGGTCCCCCATGCGTACACAATTCCTTGTTCTAAATATAAGAATTACATTCAGATTTTTAGATTTACGATACGATTTACTCAGGTATTCACAATCTCAATAGTAGTAATAGTATCATCATCATCAGCATTATATTATAACTCACCATTTAAAACTAATGTAAACATTTCACCCATTGCAACATCAATTATTCTTCCTACTCTGCGAGGCAGTTTTACATGAATTGGTTCATAATAAATATTTGAGATTTCATCTGGATTTATCTGTCCATTATCATTTAAGCCCCAACCAAAAAGTTGTCCCTTCTCTACATATACATAATACAAAGCGAATTATTACAAATTTTATAATTATTACTATACTATCTTAATTCTTAGAAAGCGTAAAGAGAAAGAAAATTGATAAACTATTTTTATCAGATGGAGCAACCTGAAACTGCTAATACGCTGGCCCCACTAGTTGCAATAGTTTTCACTCTCTCCCCTTTCAAATCTCCTTCTACAGCTTCTGGTTTCCACTGATTAGCAACAATTTTTCCACGTCCTAGTTGGCCTTGCGAATTGCATCCGAATGTATAAACGTTTCCCATTCTCGTTAAACAAACACTGAAATACAAATAATGTCATGTCAAAACAATAAAATTAATAAAATAGTTTTCAAAGATCCTGACATCTTACCTGACATCAAATCTGGATGCCAATTTTACTACATCGTAATCATGTGTCGTGCCGAATTGTGGTATTCGGCAAATATATTTTGATCCGGCATACTCCTCATCCTCAATTATGTGTCGTCCGCACTGACCAGAGGAGTTATCACCGAGTGAAATAATACCCTTTCCTTCCACAGAGATCAAAGAATGTCCCCTACCTGCTGCTACAGACAGTATGTTCGAGGTTTTGTCAAGGGGCAGCGGCAAAGGCACGATTGATAATAAGCATTCAAGGTGCTTGTCAGAGGCACTTGGTTGGAATCCTAAAAGGTATGTATTTAAATTAAAAGGTAAGCCTGGAAATATAATACAACCTTTTTGAAGAGATTGTCCGTTTTCATTAACCTAATTGCGACTTTGTGTTGTAACCACATCCAAAGATAACGTTCCCACTTTGTTGCTTGGGCTTAATTGCAAACAAAGTGAAACCGTGACCCGCTGCAGCGTCAATTAATGTGTGTGTATCGCCAAACCAAACTCGAACCGGTCTTTGTACATACAGCATTCTTTTCTGATGAGATTCTTGCGGTAGAAGTAAATTATGTAGACCTAATCCCCCATGGGATGCTTGTCCGAATACATACAGCCGCTTCCTTCCAGGGTGTATTTTTCCATGGTCAAAAACTACAAAAATCATTGTCAATTACTGCCCGAAAGACAAGACATCATAACACTTGCACTACTACTACTCTACTGTCAGTAGCCACAATCAGCAAATCTTACTCGGCATTTTTTCATCTGCATAATAGTCCTTCTTCCTCCTTGAACAAATTGCAGTAGTTGATAGTGCCCGACATTGTTGAATCCCAAGCAAATTTCTCGGATAAATAATTTGACCATTTTTGCCAGTACCCGAAACTATTTTACGACTTCGCTCCAGTCCACCGCAAAGTGAGCAGTGCCGCAAACTTTTGACCAGTCGAGCCATTTCTTTAAAAAAAAGAATTAAAGACATTTTTAATTTTCACCGGACGGATGAAAAAAGTTCGTAAAGGGAATATTAAGTTATAAATAACTTTAAATTAATGTGCATTACAACAGTACACTACTTACTCTGTTTATTTCTTAAAGCAGTAGCAGCTACGGATCACTTATGACATAACAGAATTGTAAGTCAGTTAAGGTTATAAGGTTATAGTGTATGACAGTTCCGCTCCGGTTTCCGGTATTCCGATATTTTGAGCGTGATGTTTTCCCAAACTTCAATAGTGCATTGAACAGGTGACTTGCTTTGTATTTGGGATTCTGCAAAAGCCTCTTTCATTCAAAAGCACGATGCGATGTGTGAGGTGAGTAAGCTGATTGCTGCTCTGCTCATTTCATATTTTCATGTGCCTTCCTTTTCCATGTCTTCTTCTGTACTGGGCTGCTGGCTTGCAACTTTGCAATAATTCCAGTCCAGAGATTCTGAAGACAAAGTATAATTGTGGATGGCATGTACAGTTTGTCTTTGAATGGATAACTTTTACGATAAGTTTATTCATCATTCATGCAATGATTTTAGGTTTTTTTATCCTGGAGGACTTAATTTTTGAACAAGAATAAGTTTGCAGATTTGTAAAATTGTATTTCAGTAAAGTTTTATAATGGAGTATGATGATATCGTACTTACTACGATAACCGTAGAAATGAAACGATTTGATGCTTTTGCATGCAGCAATTGTAGAATAACTTGTAGATCCAAGTAAAAAGTAAAGTAGAGTCCTCAATTTAAAAGGAATACATAGCATATTGTTTTCATTTATTTTTATCCAGGCAAAAATTTAGCAACCTTCCGCATTCCGATTGAGTGATTACAATCTATTGCTTATAGGTATGTACAATTAGAAATTTGAAACCGATATTTACCTCCTTTAGAAACAAAATGTAATGTAATTAAGAAACAAAAGGTATATATGTGTATGTACCAAATATACACTTCTATCAACGAAAAAGACAACAAGAATAATAATTTGTTTATTGTTTAATAATGAAATGGAGATTGTCTTCTTATCCTCGTCCCGCGAACTGTAGTTTCTTATGTGAGCCATACGTTAACCTCCCCGCTGTTCCCTTCCCAGTCTATTCTTGAGTGCATGGATTCAGGTGAAAAATGTCATTTTACTGTCTTAAAAACTACGTGACATACTTTTACAGAAACGGAAAACAAATTTTGTTATTTTTATTCACAATAGTATAGTTTAGCTATCGAGCTAAATGAGCTATCAAACTATTCAATGCATTTCAAATTGAAGACTAAACTATAGGTGTACTATCATTTTTGTGTTTGCCGTGCAGTGCCTGATCGTAACTATTTTCTTCCATCATCCATTAGTGCCCATTTTTCCCATTGCTGGTACCGTTCACGCCATTGACGGAGGGTGCTGACTTTGAGTTGTATCCATTGCTTGAAATGCCGTTTGTAGCATGACCATTTTCGTAACCTTTGTATTTTCCAGATCCAGGTGAGACTGGAATACTTGAGCCGTTAGCTCGGCAGCCATTCATGCTTCCATTAATTCCACAGCATCCGTTAGACATGTGATGCTTTACAGACTTCTCGTCGCAGCAAGCCAAGAAACTTTCGTTTCGCTCATTCTCCGTCTCGTTTTTGATGGCTCCGTTGGAACTAGAGTTGGAAATTCCATTTGAGTGTCCATTTGTATTTGGCGTAGTCCAGCGGAGGCTGCTAAAGTGCTTGTTATTTTCCTCCTTGTTTTGTATACTGGATTGTGGTTCATGTCGGCCTGGGTTAGCATCAAAGCATAATCCCTGGCGGTCAACGTTGTCTTCACCTCAACGGACTGCCCGTGAAGTGGGCGCCGGATCGTGTGGGTATATATCCAGTGGTTTTTATACCCTCGT
>JAHZND010004056.1:0-16992 GCA_027744115.1 Acrocyrtus sp. NNG-2020 | reverse complement strand
TGATTAAGGTCTCAGATGAACGCGAAAAGGTGGAAGGATAAGACGCTGAAGGTTGAAAGTGAACCAGGTGAAAGTGAGTCACAGTTCCGTACAAAGAGTGTCAACAAGATGGTGAATTCTGAGACGGGAAACTAGCTCTAGCTTCGTTTTGTTTAGCCTGGTAAGTACTCTGGTAATTATAGCTATGCTTGCATGTAGGTGAACATATGTATATAGCGGTGTTTTGGAGCACGCACTCTTCTTCCACCGTTGTCGCCATCATTTGCTTTCTTCTGTCTTTTGTGAATTTTTCATTTCTCCGAGCCGCTCGCAATAGCGAGCCCATTCTCCATCCATCACCACCATTATCAATTCAAGGGAGAGTATCGCATCGCGGTTTCTTCTTTTTTTGCATGAATGTGCGTAAGTCGAGAGGACTATGAGCGTTTACGTTACGACTTCTCTCCTCCATTCTCCTCCTCTCCACTTATTACCAGCCTCTTTGTCATTTAGCGCTTCACAGTGACTTTTAATCTTCAGCTCTCAACCGTTCTACGGAAGCCGCAGCTTTTACAAAACTTAAAAGAAAAAAAATACCTTTCCATGTATCTTCTGAACCATAAATGAGAGAACTCAAACCACTTATTAAATAGCAGCTTTTTATCTGCTCTCACTGCCAGCTCAATTTTGTAGAAGTCTCCCGAAATTAACTTCATTGAGTGCCACTTTACATCAAAAATTCATAGAATGTTAATTCGCACACCTTTCTAGAAACTCTAGCACCTAATGAACTAATTGAATATGTACCTTCGCCGGATGCCAAAGGAAGCATATATTTTTGGAGTGTAGCCTGCAGTGGAAACTTTTGAATGAGTCGGAGGCGATTCCTCTCTCTCTCTCTCTCTTTAGGAGTGTGCTCCAACAGGAGATAGTGACTAAGAAGGAAGATATGCTGAAATAAAGATAATACGATTTGCTCATTTCCTTTTTAGCACGTGCATTCAAAACTAGATAAAGTTGGCACTCCTCATTCATACTCGAAAATACATATGCCAGCCATATTCGTAGTCGGCGTATATAACTTCGCCTTGAGTCTGCTAACGGATACCACAGATATGGCACTACTGCAAATTGCGAGAAAAAAAGTATTTACCTAATTTTGTAGTAAAATAAACCTTACATGTAGCCTCCTTTTCTGCCAAGCATAATGATATTGCACAACCTTATCCAAGGAAAAGCTCCGAGTTTTATGATCCCGAATCCTATTATATCTACATACCTAGTGGTGAGACCACCGCAACCGCTTTATGCATCGTTCACTCCTTTCCTTTCATTAATACGACGGCTGAAGCTATCCGTGCATTCCCATTCACGAGACATCGCCACAAGCTCTAAGAGGGATAGAGCCAGAGAGACCCTGTTTCTCCCTCTCCCTCACTCTCTAATCATTTAATTCTTCATTTCATTACTTTATTATTATACGTGCAGCGTGTGCCTAGCTTTAAAGTTTCTTTGTAAAAAAATACTTTTTTTTCTACTATCAATACGACGTGTAATTAACCCGATTGTATCTCAGATAGTGTTACCAAACCACATGCATTTTCGTCAGCAAGCTGGATGATATTTTTTTTTCACTGATCCCCTTGATCAGAGAAGACCTATGCCGCAAGCCAAGTGCACTCTCGTCAGTATGTAAACGTCTTTTTTTTGAATAGGAATTACCCCCTGCTAATGAAAACGTACATGGGATAGTGAATATGGAAACGATTACCAAAAGTGGTAAAACGAGGCATCATAACAATAATAATGAATCTTTTTTCCATCAATGTCCTTTCATGATCAAATCCTTTAAATGGATCTCCCTTCCACGGAGAGTGGATGCCACCAGTAATGCGAGCTTGGTTTTTCTTACCGTACACATTAGCAATTCCTTCACACGCCAAGTAAGATGTCTTTAACAAAAAAAGCACTCTAATAAATAAAAAAAATGGAGGCATGCCACCGCATCACTCGACTGTTTCATGTCATAGTAACAGAGTAGCCACGTCTGAAAAAAAGAGTTGTAGAGGCTCCTAGCCCGTATCCTTTGTCATGATGTCATCCTTGATTTAAAGATTGTCACCTTGAGTCCTCACACAGAAAAGTAACATGTTCAAGTAACATGGCATATAAAAATTGTGTGTTTCTCTAAGTCTGTATTACTTTTCCATCAGGCTATTGGAGTATGAGTGAACTCAAACAATTCGCAACCCCATCGTCTTGAAATAACGTCATTGTCATCGTCAGCAGTTTCTTTGACTTCACTTCTGATTTTACTGCAGTTGTTACGAAATGTGTAAATGCTGTACGAAGCGAGCAGCAGCGGAGAGGGAGCGAGAGGGAGAGTGAGAGGTTCACCCAAGTGAGAGTCATATAACTTCCATATATGTATGTCAAAAGTTGACGTGCCAAAGTCGACATACAATTTTCTGTATTTATTAGGAATTCTCTGCGACAAAGCTTTATAAGGAGACTTGTTTCTCCACTGCCAACTGCTAACCATTGTTCAATTTAGCTAATACATGGGGAAAACGCCACCTTCCCTTGCCGTCAGCTTCTTTTTATGCAGATGCAGATTGAGAGTTTAATGCAAAAGTGGCATCTGTATGTGTAAGGCAAAACAGTGTTCCCAATAAAATTATAATAAGATTAAGTGGCCAAGCATTGTATCGCTGATCAGTTTCCATCGTTGAAGGATTCTCTTCCAAAAGAGTTCTTCAGTCGCTGAGTGAGTTTTCCGTTATCAAGATGTGCGATTTGTGAGTGCCTAAAAAAGTAGTTCCTCCGATCCAAAGGACGAGAGTGAAGGTAGAAGAGAATAACCTGAAAAGAGTGAGCACCCCTTCTGACAGTGTGAGAAAGTGAGTTGGAGTTGCAACAACAAAGAAAAAAGAGAATTTTTAAGTTTTTAATGTTTCCTTTTCCTCTCTCTCTGTGCTGGTGAGCAGTGTAATGGAAAAAGTTTAAGGTAAAAAAATATAGCTTTTCATACCTTGGCCACTGTCAATTTCTTGTTTCTAATGCACCTTTCCGCACAGTTGTTAGTGAAGATTTATTACTTCTAAAAATTTCACAATTCGCGTAGCTGCGTTGTAGATCCCTACATAGATAGATATATAGTTTGTAAGTGTGCGCCAGCGTTTTTCCGTTCCTCCAAATCACTCTTAATTTCGATTTTCTCCAGGCCGGTGCGGACTAAGAGCGCTTTAGTGAATGTTTCTAGCTGGAAGACGCGTTTTAGCAGCCGTGCTCTCCGCTTTAACTACGGATCCCGCATGCAAAAAAAAGAATCATTTCGACCGAGTGCTTTTTCTACTCGCGTAGGCGGTGTACAGCAAACATAATTTGCCTTCCATCCATGCTTAGTTTTACTAGGCAAATGGCTGACCTGACCTCTAAGAAAGTGCATTTTAGTATTCCTAATTTTTCTACTATGTAATAACTTTCTCCCTCACGCATTGGGAATGACTGAGATTCAGCAGAATTGCTTCAACTCACACCGTCCATCCGCATCTCTTTTATGTAATAATCTCTGTGGAAAGTTGACTGCGGAAAGCGGAAAGCTTTAACGTATATAGTAGCTGAAGTGCAATGGGAAAAAAGTGAACTGATTACGTGAACATAAAAATAAACCTAATTTTGAATCTACTCCTCTTATGGGTGCGGTGTACCGATGATCCATTTTATTTTTTATAATAATGCTTCCCGAAAGACGTCGTCCGCATATGTAGCAGTAAAAGAATATTCCACATCGTCGTAGGTGGAAAGTGGAGATTTACTTAGTCGTGAACTGAATTTTCAAGCTTTCACTAGGCAAAGGAGCTATAGCAAGCATTTGAGCGGAACAGTGAGTGAGAAAGAGAAATCTTACTACGGCGGCTTTGGTATTAGTCTCTAAGCCCAGACTAGCATAATATTCCTACACAATTTAGCTCTAATCTAGTGGATAGTAGTAGTGCACAAACGAAACCCTTTTTTTTATTTCAGCGCTTCTCTCGCTGACTCACTCCGCAGAAAATCCTAAAAAGAGGAGAGGAGCAAAGACACCTAAAAAAACTATTTAGTTATAGCATTGTCCGTGTTTTTTGTTTACTTCTCGTGCAGAAGCGGAGCAAGATTGTAGTCCTGTTCATTATGCAGTCTATGAGCGCATGCACTGCTGGAAACTTCCATTTAAATATGTCAAACACATGTGCTAATTCCCCACCAATATAAAAAAAAAATCTGCAATTGAAAGCGGAAAATAAGCGCCTTAGCGAAAATTGAGTTGCTACTCACAAACTACTTTTCCAGCTAAATGCACGTAATCTGCTGACTAACTTAATAATAAAATAGCTGTTAATCAGCCATTAAAAATTTTGCATGTAGCCAGAGCATTCCCCGAGAATGAGCTAAATGAAGAGCTCTCTCCTTTCAGTCGGCACTATACTGCCGCTGTGATGATGACTTTCCATTTTAGTAGTAATCCCCAGAGAGCTACACACGTATGACAAGACTGATGATGTTATCCTTGTTTTTTTTATTTAAATTCCATTGAGAATAGCAAAAGGCGATGATGTCATTTTTTTCATTTCCTGAGATTCATACTCTTTTACGTATTAGCACTTAAGCATACCTCTAGTACACTCACGTACATGACATGACGAGTGGACAATGCAGCAATAGTGATAACATCGCTTAAAGTGAAAAAAGCACAAGATGAGTAAAGCAAAAATACCAAGAGCACAACTTTTTTTCACGGTGGACTCTGCAAAACATTCACTCGCTTCGGTGTGGAATACGATGAGTCCCAAGTCCTAACAAAAGCAATTAATTTGCCCATTGTTGGATAGTACCTTGGGTTAGTGTGGTATGCATATGTCGGCATGTGTATATCCGTCTACAGGATTTCTCGTGTGGCAATCCTCCATGGTCTTTTGATTTAAGTATGGATGATTGGACGAGGGAGCATTACATACGCTTAATCCTCCTAGCAAGTTATGCAATGTACGGGATTTTACTACTTGTATCTGTTTTGCGAAAGCACTTTTAAAGCGCATAATATTAGTGCAACTCTTTTAAAAAAATGTAAGTTTTATTCGTAGCAGGCAGGGAAAAAAGTCCTAAACCCAAGGGAAATATTATTTATTCAAAATTTCCCTTATACTGATGATGGCGCTTCAGATGAATGCATTTGTTGAAAAAAAAATTTTTTTTGAGCAAATGTTTCAAAGTTGAAGGTAACCGCTGGCGATGGAATTCTATTATGAAGTTGTACTAGTGCTTTTGCAAGGTATAATATATATGTGCATAATATTTCCACTTACAATAGTACTGAAAACTTTGACAATGTGGAAAAGGCATAACAAAAAAATTTTTTATACATAAATATATTCCGCGCTTGCAAACTATGTATGGCTGTTCTCATGGCAAAAAGTCTTTTTATTTTGAAATTGTGTCTAGGAAGAGGAGAATTAAAAAACAAGTGTGTATTATTTTTGAAAAAAAAAATTTACATTGGAAGAACGCACGGGGATATTGTGAGGGAGCTTGTGTGAGTTGCTGGGCTTAATGATACAGGTATAAAACTGAGTTTTATGCTGATTACTGCACTGACTACACATGTGTAGTTTTGGTTGAGTGCAGCGTACAAGGAGCGTATAGCTGTACTATGGTTTAGTAGTGAGGAGAGGACAAGACTTGCTTAAAATCAGGTTTTATTTGAGCGATGTTCTTTGGTGGACCCCCTGGATGAGACTGAAAGAGTATGAATCGTATCACGAGCGTTCTGTTAAGCTGACAATAATCGTGAGGCTGAAGGAGATGAGCAAAACAAACTGCATAGGAATTTTTTTAAGAGACGGAGCAGCGCTTGAGTACAAGAGCAGCACCTTTACAAGCATGTCAGTCCGAAAAAAAAAACTTTTTTATTTAGGATGCAGTATAACGTGACGAGAGTTTTTTGTAAAGGAGGCTCAAGCGAACAGGTCCCATCCGTTAACGCTGAGCTCCAATTGTAAATTTGAGAACATGTATGGAAAAAAATGTGTGGAATATTTGCAGTCTACAATGAAAAGAAACTGTACAATTTAAAGAGCTCATTGTCATATACGTACCTAGTCATATTTTTTTTCAGTATGGTACAATGGTACGCATTCTGCACAGAGCAAGTTGTCTGCAAGGTAAAAAAAAATAATTTTAAACTGGGTATGAAGCGGAGGAGAGGACTAAGTATGGATGTAGTAAAGCAAACATCTTACGCACAGTAAAAAAGCTATTAAAAACAGTTCCATTATCGGATCGTCAACAGGTAAACGAAGCAAGTAATGGCATACATGGTCATATTGTGATTACAGGTAAAAGCGGATTGTGCGGTATACTACTACACGTAAAATCAAGATGAGTGTAGAAGAGGTGGTTCGACGGGAGGTTGGACCTGGCCCAGGTGTTCAGGATGTCTTGGGCAATCTCTCAAGCGACCAGTGTGCTCCTGACGACGAAGAAATGGTGGACGCAGAGAGAGACTTGGCTGAAGATGCCCAGTGGAAGAAAATTCAGCAAAATACCTTCACACGATGGGCAAACGAGCACCTGAAAACTGTTCAGAAAAATGTGGGGAATTTGGAGACAGATTTATCGGATGGGCTTCGGCTCATCGCTCTTATCGAAGTGCTCTCTGGAAAACGATTACCCAAGCACAATAAACGACCAAACTTTCGGTCTCAAAAGTTAGAAAATGTGTCAGTGGCTCTAAAGTTTCTCGAGAAGGATGAAGGAATTCGGATCGTTAATATAGGTAATTTAACCTTTTTTCCTATTTTCATGCACACACATCGCAAAAAAAAATTAGCCACTCCGTGAAAAAAAAGTTATACTTTTTCTCCTCACAAATAATCGGCAATCCTTTCTTCATCGGCAAACGCTCGGCACGGCATTATTGCATGTAGGCAAAGTTGCATGCATTTCTTCTTTTTTCACAAAAAAAATTCTTTTATTGTCCATCTCCTCTTTTCCAGAGACATCCCAATTCATAACTTTTTTTTACTTGACTTTTCCATCCTAAATATAGATGCTTATTCATGGTATGTCAGCAGCACTGCTAACTTGTATTGACTGTCACTTGTCATACATTCTTTTTTTTCAAAGCTGATAAGACAAGTAATAGTGATGTGTGCGTATTTACAGCTCATAACTTTTAAGCGCAGCTCTATTGCACTCGTACACTTATCTGTCTCAGCTAATCCCTAATTCTTTTTTATCCCCGATCTATGACCAAACAGGACTTTATTTTGTCATTAATTTTGCAATGTGTGAAACTAGCAGCTCCAGAATTTACTTGTGTCCAAATGACATAAAAGTGACAAGGAGTGTGGAGATACGCTCATTTTAATGACTCCTGCAAATTCCTATACTTCCCTGTGCAATACCCACACTCAGAAAAGATTACATATATGTATATTTTTTTTAATTATCGTATTATCCAATTAGCCACGCTCTTCCTCATACTCCAATACTTGCAGTATTTTCGAGCAATTGAGCACGACTTTTAGTAGCGCATTAAACTGTCTTTTCATACAGACTAATGTGCAAATCTTCCTTTACTAAACAGTTTTCTCTCGTTTTTACGACGATATCGTTTTTATTTTTTGCCTCATCGGCAGTAATTTGATTAACAATAGAACATTTGAGCTTTACAAGTTAGCACTTGGCATTATTATTTGCCTTCTTTGGAAATCTTTTCAGCACATACTTTCGCGTCAACACCAGACTCAGATTCGTTTTTGTGCAGTGCGCACAGCATGCATAATTTTAATGCCCTGAATCTCCGTGTGTACTTTTACTTAGCGTAGTAGCTGCCTCTACTTATTACTGCGGAGACGGCACGGAACATGGAACAAGAAATTTACAAGTTAAACATTTCTCTCTCTCTCTTTCTCTCTCTTAAATTTCCCCTCTCTACCCCATCCAATTTTCCATGATCCTGGATCTAGATTCTAGACAGACATGTAATTCTCCTTTCAATGAAATTCATGAACCGATAATCTCCACGTGCTGTTGAATGTACGCGAGTAGTATATTGTGCGTGTGCATATTATATTTAGACATTTTTTTAGCAAATCCTCTGGAAAATGGAAAATAGCTTTGGTGGTCGCTCTCCCTGAATTTTTATGCTAAAATGTAACAAAAAAATGTTCTGGAAGGATTTTGATTTTTAGGGGCCGAACCCTTGATAGTTAAAAAAATATATATATATCTTTTATTTTAGAATTTTACGAATTGGAAACTGATATGAGCGGAGCAAAGCTCGGCTCGTTTTTTTTGTCGGATATATGATGATATTGTTAAAGTGAGTACAGTCGGGTCCATGCATTCCTATCTGTACGTAGCAATAGCAATAGCATATTCCACATCTTTATCAAAATTCCTCGCCCCACTGGAATGGAGATGAAGTTGGCTCATACGCGTTGTAAGTGTAATCGTACACTAACAATGCGGGATGTACTCGGTTCGGTTACTTTTTCATGCTTCCTTTCAACTATTAATGAACAGCCGTATAGAGTGCTCTTATAAGGAGTTATTATGCATAACTTTTGCTTCGCTAGCATTTCACTTTTTTTTCGCTGAACACACAAAAAATAATAATATTCTTTACGAGGAGGAATGTGCAGACTGTACAATCTACCTTTTTCCCACCACCGGCTTATTATTGCGAAAAAAAGCAAAAATTATTTTTTTATCAAAATACCCTGCCATTGGAAGACGTGACAATTTCACATTTTTCTTTTTTTGAGCGCGGAGTAAATGAACGCATGAGAACTAAAAAAAAAGTTGGTGTGCATTGTTTATGCATTTATAATATAATAAGTAACGCCACATTACGCTTCAACACTGGAGTAAAAATAGACACGTTTGTTTGGCAATGGCAATGGCAAGCGTTATTATCGATCGTGCTTTTTAAAAATATATGTATTTTTTATTCTCTCTCTTTCTGCCTGTGCTTTACACTTCGCACAGAGATTTGAATTATTCAGAAATGCATATATATTGCGATACTTATTTCATATATGATGGTTGATGGCGAAAGAGGATGTTTTTTTTACTCCACTAAGCTTAGCCCCGTAACTAGAGAAGTATCACACGAAATCGGCAAAGGAGAAAAAAAAATCTCTTGCACTGCACCGCATCTACACCATAAAAAGAGATGAGAGAACTCGTCGTCATTATTAGAGCGATCGTACCTTTTACGTAGTAAAAAATTTTTTACACTGTTTTCTTTTCTACTGTGTGCAGATATGGCAGAATAAACTATTCTGCAGAATAGTCGAGTCGCTTGTTACAGCTTCAAAAATACTGATTGCGTAATAATAATGTAAAATTGTGGAGAGACTTTGAGACTATATTTTTTTTTGCTCTGAATGTCTGCTCCCTCTTCTCCTCTTTCTTCATCCTCTGACAGGTTATATAATATGGCATGAGCTTATATAGATTTGCTAAAAAAAATTCCAGCACATATACCTAGTTTACTACCCGGGGAGTGTATGAGTATGAGTAAAAAAGGCGTACTGTCTGAAGGATGGGATGGGAGTGAGACATGTTTGCATTATTGCCGCAAGCTAAATAAATGTTTGACAAGTTATAGTTGCATAAAAATGCAAGCCTCTCAACAACATCACGAAATTGTATGGGAACGAGAAAAACTGAAAGAACGGATGTGGAAAAAGGTACCATCTTCTCACTAGGATATGACGGCATTTGCTGAAGCCGCAACACAGAGGAACGTTCTCTGTGTACACAGAGTGTCCACTGTTGTTGTCATTGTTTGAAGGAAAAAAAAATATATAATAATCCGGCTCACTTCACTACTATTTGCAGTGCGGAGTGGTACAGGTGTAGCAGGGCATGAGAGAGAGAGAGCCAACTCCCAATATGTAGTTTTTAAAAGAAATATATATTTTTTTATATATGACATCATACAACTGCTATTTGCGGCTTATCACATTGAAAATAATGTTTTTCTTCGACTAGAATGGTATTGTTGCTGTTGCCCCTCTTCTCCTAAAAAAGGGAATGCATTGCACATAATGAGGTGAGCAATGAGCTAAAAACATCATCGAAAATAGCCAATTCCTGGAGATGCACTCTCTCCCAGCTGCAAAATACATATAGGGAGAGGAGCAAAAATGAGTGAATGATTAATGAGATTAGTTAGCCTTTTAGCAGAAATATTTTTTGAAGTAATGAATGGGACCAGTGAATCACTGCCTTTGTAATCGATGAGCTAGTTCTATTATGTGAATCATCACGTTTCACAACAATTATTTTTTTTCGTGTGTCAGCTATCTTTGAATCTCGAAAAAGAAAAAGGAACTCGCAGAGTAAGTGCATCCCTCTGTCGGCATTTACTTTTGGAGGATTTGACTTCACTGACAAATTAATAATGACCTGACGAAGAACACTTGGAAATTTGCATGGCTTTTCATATAGCTAAAATTCTTGTATGCAAAGCTGTAGTCAGCTAAAAAAAATATATTCATTTGCAGCTGTAAATTGCACATATCCGGCATTACAAAATTTTCTGGAAATTTCGCAAACTCCACGCTAGTTAGATTTTAGGGAATGACTCGTACCTTAAAATCTTCTAGTGCTATAAGGTCGAGCAATAGCAATTAGGAAAAATATAGTCAGGAGAGAGAGGCTTGCGAAAACAACATCCTGGGCTACATGTTTTTTTGTATCTAACTTTGTAGATAATACTTCCATGCATTAAGTACACTAAAGAATGAATAATATATATTAATGGAGATTAAGCTGGGCACAGCAGAAATCCCTCGTGCCGGTGCTATGCCTTTTAGAGAAATCATGTTGTTTTGAGCTTGCATGCAGGTAAAAAAAATTTCCAGTCCTTATTTAGCAAAGAGTAGTTTTTGATATCCACCAATTATATTTTTTAGGAACAGGATTTGCTTAATTAGGAGAGAAATGTTTTGCTAGCTGCTGGCTCATTATTATGTCCAAAAGGGACAAACGTGTTCCACGGCATTCAAAGAAAACAAGGTAACGAGTTAACGAGTGTGTAAGGAAGGTCTCACGGAAGGAGTGTGTCTAGAGAGTAGTGAAAGGAGTTAGCGTTTTCTGTTGCTGTTAAAAAAATGCTTTGACATCTAAGCTCGATGTTATCCAAGAGCTAAGAGCTTAACTTTTGTGCATTAAGAAAATTGCTGAAAGGTGAAGGATGAAAGTGGGAGCAGAACGGTGAAAGTGTTCCTCCTAGCTAATTAATTGCGTACATTCTTGTTTACTCCTGCCCACCCCAGATTCATCGGATATTGTGGACTGTAAGCTCAAACTTATACTTGGACTGATATGGACGCTAATTCTGCATTACTCGATTACCATGCCAGTATGGGAAGGAGAGGAGAAGGATTACGTACAGGGAGAAAAGGGGCCAACGCCGAAGCAAAGGTGAGCACATGCTCTGAACATTAGCCAATGGAAGCAAGGATAATAAATATTTTATACAAGACAGTCAACATTTTAACTACTGTGAAGGTTACTCCACTGGGTGCAGAGCAAATTACCTGACCTTCCCATCGCAAATTTCACAACAGACTGGAATGACGGGCGGGCAGTGGGAGCATTGGTTGACGCAGTGGCTCCAGGTAAAAAGATCCTGATTTATGATGATAGCCTACAAAACTCTGTGATCTCAGCTTGGGGTGGAGATTTATGGGGAAGTGCTCTCTCATCCGTCGTTGATGGACGGGCAAGGCTGGCAGAAAAATCGGCTTTCTGCTTTCACCAAGAAAACCGAAAATAGTTTTGCATTAAACTTACCCCGAAATTTAAATTATTCACGTAGGTTTATGTCCAGACTGGCAAGACTGGAATCCAAACGATGCACTTCAGAATGCTGCAGAGGCTATGGGATTGGCAGATGATTGGCTAAACGTTCGTCAGGTAAGGGACATGGGTGCGGAGTGGAGGAGATGTCGACAAACAAAAATAAAACATGTCTGTTCCATTCCGCTCATTGCCAACTTTCTGTCTGCCATTTCAGCTCATCAAGCCAGAGGAAATTATTAATCCGAACATTGACGAACTATCCATGATGACGTACCTCTCACAGTACCCAAGTGCCAAGCTGAAGAACGGAGCTCCGCTTAGACAGAGGACCAACCCAAGCAGGTATAGTAAAAAAAACCCATGAAATTTTTTCCGCTGCATTCCTCAGCTCCGTATCACTACTGCAAAACTTTAAGCTTTCAGATTTTATACTTAATGTTAGATGTTATGATCTCGTGAAGAGCATCAACAAGAGAAAATTGCACTGAAGAGATTACACCTGGCATAAAAATTTATGTACGAAAATGCATTTTTTACACCTCACATTAAACCGTTTTTCTTTTCTTTTGTGACTGATGGAAAATTTTCCCTGATGTTGAATGAATTGCACACTTGCACACTGTATGACGACCCTACATGAAACTATAGTGTTCCGCCTCCAAGGTAATTTTTTACCCTCTCACGCCTCCACTGAGAAAAGAAAGCAATGCAAGAACGCTACACGAAACTGCTACGCAACTTACCATTTTCACATGCCTGCCTTTATACTACATTTTCACTCGTTAATACAACTGACAGTTTACCTTCCAGCAAGGATGAATAGCTGCCGAGCTGCTGCTCTTTTTTTTATAAGTCTGCTGTGGAGTGGAAATGGAATGGAGACTTTTTGAGTGGAGTTCACGTTGATATGAATGAATGAATGAAGTTGATTTGATTTTTAACGAGGAAAAACTGAATTCTGAGCAGAATGTTTACTTTTCCCTTTTGTTGTTTTTTTTTCGCACGTCTTTTGTTCATCTCTTGTTTCAAAATGTGTGAAAGTAGAGATTGTCTAACTTGGCTCAACTCAACTTTTCCATTTCACTTTTTTTTTTACAAAAAAGGTAACTTCTACTAATGCACCCAAATAAAATGGAACAGCGGAACCGTGTGGTTCCCGTAAGCGATATTGCTCGGAGAGCTCTTCTTCTCAAAAAAGAAGAGAACACACAATGAGAGCTAAACGGGGGAGTCTAGCTTAATTTACTCGCTTTTGTGTACATTTAAAATTCAGTTTTTTTTTTCAAAAAAAAAACGCCGTCATGTTTCTTTCTGTTTTATTCAGTATTCTTTTTTATTCCCGGATGCTTCACTTTTTCCAGTAAAACACTTCCCGTTCAGCTCTCAAAGCTGAAATTTTTTTTCTATGAAAAAAGAGCCCGCATATCTCACGCATTAAAAAGAACTGGCTGCTATATTGGTGCCTTTTTTTAACGGTTTTAACTCACCATTGCAAACTCTTACTTACATTCTCACATGTGTTGTGTAAGGCTATGATTGCTGCGCCGTTGTTTTTGCTAATAGAAGCATTTCGCTGCCATCTTGGAGTGAAAAGGTTGCGTAAACATAAATGTGTGTTGTGCTGATTTGAGGAGCATACATTCTCCTCCTCTCGGAATAGTCACTTGAGGACTATAATTAGATTTCCAAGATTAAAAGAATTCCCTTGATTTCCGATTTTGACGGGTTAATTGCGTTGTGTGGTATGCGCTGTCAGAGTGCTCGCCTGAAATTACCAGCATTGCTCTCCGCAAGTTATTTCTATTAGCAAAAAGGACGGTGTGTGTCGTATGCACGTAGAAGTAGTCATGTCCGCATTATGTGCACTACACTGGTGAAACCACAACTCAAGTTTTTATTGTGGTGGGAGGAAGTTGAGTTGAACGTAGAAAAAAAAGTACTTGTAAGAGTTTCAGTAGCTTTTGGCCTACAATCTTTATTTTTGGTCCTGTCAGTCGTCCGAGAGAAAGTTTCTCTGTTGGCTGTTGTCAGTCTTCTATATATGTACGTATAACTTTTACTTAATACGGGTGTTTAGGAACAAATGGAAGCAGAGAGGATGAAAGTACTCTCGTCCAACTAATACCTTTTTTCACTCTGCTCTAATTTTGCGTAGTCACCCATAAATATTGTACATTTTATGAAACCGCAGAGTGAGAGCTTATGGGCCTGGCATTGAGCCGACTGGACCTGTAGTCGGTGCTCCCGCTAACTTCACTGTGGAGACGTTTTCCGCTGGCAAAGGCGAAGTTTCTGTGATTGTAGAAAATTCTCGAGGAGTAAAAGAGCCTGTAAGGAACAGTTGTCTAATGCACACTTCCACAAAATAAAGGCGGCTTTTCTCTACTTTCTCTTTGTGGTGTGCTCTTATTTTTTTAGGTGGATATCCGCTTCAACAATGATCGTAATCTGACCTATAGTATATCCTACACGCCTAGAATAGAAGGGCAGCACAAAGTGAACGTTTTGTATGCCGGGAGAGAAATTCCAAAATCGCCTTACCTGGTAATGGTGGAGGGTCACGCGGGAGATGCCAATAAAGTTACGGCATCCGGGCCTGGACTAGAGCCGGAAGGAGTTGTTGTTGGGAGACCAACATACTTCGACATATTCACGAAAGGTAGTAGAGCGCGAGTTATCTGTTGCTCTTAATTGCTTAAGTTTCCCGAGATAACTCTTGAAACTATTTTTTTATGGCGTAGATGCCGGAAAAGGAGTGCCGGAAGTTGTCATACTTGACGCAGCCGGTAATAAGAACACAGTTCCAGTAAAGCTCCGTCAAATCAGTCAAGATGTGTGGCGCTGTGAATATGCAAGCTCGTCCGTTGGATTGCATTCCGTTAATGTGTTTTTTGCTGGAAAGCCCATACCTAAAAGTCCATTTGGTGTCACGGTGGCACCAGTCTCCGACGCAAAGAAGGTGCGGGCTTCGGGCAGAGGTTTGCAGCCGAAAGGTGTTAGAGTCAAGGACGCTGCAGACTTCAGAATCTACACTGAGGGAGCTGGAGAGGGGAAGGCTGAAATAAGAATCATCGGACCAGGTAGGGAAAGCGGCGCTGCTCTTGCCACTTGAGTGGCTCGCTTATTCTAGTACCATTCAGGAAAGTTAATGAGGGATAAAGAAAGCTCTTTTCTATCCAAGGTGGGTCAAATGAGCCGGTAAGTCTGCAAAAAATCTCGGGTACAACCTACGAGGCCATATATCATCCGCATAAAGAGGGACGACATATCATTATGATTAGCTATGGAGGGCAGGAAATACCCCGCTCCCCATTTGAAGTGAACGTTGGGCCGTACAAAGACTCGACTATCAGAGCTTACGGCCCCGGCTTAAGTGGAGGAGTTGTGGGCTACCCCGCACTATTTAGTGTGGACACCAACGGAGAAACAGGAGCGCTAGGTGAGAACCTTTTATAGTCTTTCCGCTTTGTCTTGTTGTTATTTGTGAAAACGCTCATGGGAAACGATAATATTATGTGGGCGAGATCTAAAATTCAACTAAATCCACACAGGCTTTAGCATAGAAGGACCTTCTCAAGCGAAAATCGACTGCCATGATAACGGAGACGGTTCTGCTGATGTGAGATACTTCCCAACAGCTCCTGGAGAGTATGCTGTGCATATTCTCTGCGACGACGAAGACATTCCAGGGTCACCCTACATTGCTCACATATTACCTAAAAGTGACTTTCACCCGGAAATGGTACTACTATAATTGTTAGCAATAGTCTACTTTCGTTTAGCGGCGTGCACTCACTTGGAAAAAATGGAGTGTGTCAGAGTGCCCTCTTTCTGATATGGCCCATTTGCTTTTATACAGGTTGAATGTCAAGGGCCAGGACTAGAGTCCACGGGCAATGTGACCAACAAACCCGCCGAATTCACCGTAGACACAAGGCGTGCTGGATCCGCTCCTCTTGAAATCAACGTAATGGATTCAAACTACAATCCTGTAGATGTGAAATTCAGAGAGACCAACGATGGAATATATTCTTGCAATTATGTGCCAAAGAAAGGTGCCAAACATACCGTTCAGGTAGAGAGAGCCTTCTTGAAATATTTCTATTTTTAGAAATGTTTGTCGCTGGATTCCGAATTCAATTTCTAATTTGAGGTTGCGGTTCTCTAAAAACTAGATTAATTACGGTGGAGTTCCTACGAAGAAGAGCCCATATAGAATTTACGTGTCCCAACCAACAAATCCTTCCAAAGTGCAAATTTTTGGACCAGGAATTGAAGACGGGGTCAAGTCGCAGAAGCCCACACATTTTAACGTTGATTGCAGAGAGGCCGGCCCTGGAGACCTATACGTGGGAATACTGAATGATAAAGGTGTTTCTATTCCATATGAGCTTTCAGACAATGGTGATTTAACGTACACGGTAGATTATTCTCCTCCTACACCTGGAAACTACAAGGTTTGTCTCAGCTTTAGTCATTTATCAGCTGTGCCTACTTAATATGCATTGAAATTGGTGTACGGAAAAATAAATAAATTTAACGACACAATATTCCTGCAGATCCCTATTAAATACGCTGGTGTGGAAGTTCCCAAGAGTCCTATTCGTGTTCATGTCAACCCTCATGTGGACGTTTCAAAGGTGAAAGTGGATGGCCTGGAGCCAAGTAAGTGCAAATCGTATATTTATGTGTCCCTTGTGATTCATTACTTTGACATGTAGGAGTGTGAACTCTGGCCTAATGTAAGTCGCCCAATTTAGTCGCCCCAATAAATAGTCAGGCTTTTGTAACACCCGAGCCCGACTTGAAATCGATTCGGGTTTCCGGGAATGGAATTCAGCCACACGGTATAAATAAAAGAAGTACCCTTTTCGTGTGGATTTCTCTAACCGTGTGGGCATTGTTTTCTTCACATCCACCCTTCAATTTTCGTCGTTTCATTATAACTAATTACTGAACTAAAAATAATTTTTTGAGTGCAGAGTGTACATACTAAATTTACTTACGGAAATGCTAAATTTTCAATACGGAGGTGATAATCGGTATTTATTTTTAATTTATCACAGGCGTATTTGCCGACTCGCCGACAGATTTCGTTGTTGACACGAGAACGGTTTCGCAAGCGAATCCAGGAGGAAAAGTTACATGCAC
>JAHZND010004055.1:0-39367 GCA_027744115.1 Acrocyrtus sp. NNG-2020 | reverse complement strand
TAAGAAGTCACTCCGTTTCCTTAAAGCTAAAGCAGCGTAATAACGACTCAGAGTATAAATTTGATGCGACACGCTTCAATCTTCACTCAGCCACAATTTATGTCAAAAATGAGATGCAAGAGCGCTCTGCACTCTCTGCCAACTTGCAAAGGGAAGGAGGAGGGAAGCGCCCCTACTCCCGAGCTCCCCAATCCATTTCATATGCACATTATTAGGTATTTTCTTACAGTTTTAAACCATTACATGTGCCTCTTTTTCCTCTTGCAGTGAAGATGCAACAGGAAATTGCTCAATCCCTTGTCTATATATTCGCACATTATATTTGGTCTCGTTACCACAGCAGTAACTGCAAACCGTGCTTAATTGTGTTTTGAAAAAACACCTGTTCTTCCCCATGAAATGCAGAGCAAGTCATTTGTATAGGGAGGTGGATGTGAATTATTGTAGGCACCACACCACCCCTTCGCAAAGGGTTACGGAGGTGGTGCGTGGTAGGCCCCTTTTTCATTCAGTTTGCAAACTGCAAGTGCAAAAAAGTTGTTTTTATCGAGCATACAGCAAATAATCAGCCCTTCTCACGTTGCACTTGAAATACTTTGCAGTTTAGATGAGCGCTGATGATGATGGCTCACTTGCCACTTTGCGTATTTAGCTGAAGGGGATGGATCCCGATGATGCAAGTGAGGATGCAGTGTGGAGGAGTCGCTGTGTCTGTTATTGCTGTTGGGAGGCTGCCTACGTATCTTTTTCATGATTTCCTCGAAAATCTCTCTTTTATCATGCAGAAGTAAGTGAATTAATGTGCTGACTGCAGCGCAGTGGCACATCCGCTTCTCATTAAAAAAAACTTTCATTCTTCTACTCTTAATTTTTAGCAGTATCAGTGGCTCTACTTTGCAGAAACGAAGTGCTAAATATTACGCTAAATTTGGATACTCATAAAAATACTATGTGGCCTACAAACAGAGCAGTAGAGTGTGGTGCAAAAGTACAAATCTACTTTTCCTATATTTTCTAGTCTTATGGAAAGTGCTTCGTTATAATTAATTTAAAGTATAAAAAAAGTAAAATAGAATTTGATTTTTGGATAATCATGCGACGAGCAATTTGTGTGAGTGGAGCGACTCTAATAGTATTAGCAGTGATAACAGTGGCTGCTGGTAAGTTCCCAAAATACTTTTAGTACTGTACAGTGAAGTCAGAGGGAGGGGAAAATTGCTGAAGATTTTAGCTATTAACTTTGATTTATTTTTGGAATTAGCCAAGATTTCAACGCGATGCTTTGTGTGCCGATCCCGTGGGGAGACGGGCGACTGCAAAGATCCTTTCGCTAACAATGCCACATCCATCCAAGAACTACCAGGAAAGCCTGTTACAGTGACAAGTTGTCCTTCAGGATGGTGCCGCAAACAAATGGAGGGCGTTCGAGGACCAGCTGATGGTATGCAAGGAGAAGCACCGAGCTGAAAATGGGCTGAAGAACAAAACTAATTTTTTTTCTCTACGTGTCAAATTAGATTACGGAGCTGCCACGGAGCGAGCTTGTCTTCCAATGTCTCCCTCGGACGGAGAGGAGCGGTGTGCAGAAGTGACGATAAGGAATAAAGTGTCGCTGCTTTGTCTCTGTCGAGGAGATTTGTGCAATTCCGCTCACAAAGTACAAAATGGGCACCCCTTTCCACTACTGTTCGGCTTGGCCATGTCAATACTCGTATACCTCAAATGACGTTATCTTTTTTAAGTTGCTTATGTTTTCCAGCTTTTACCTTGTTTCGTTTTGTCATTCGAGTCTTACTCCGCTTTTTTTTGGAAGCAACCACCGACAAAAGACTTCCCTTGTAATAAGTGACTGGGAATCCGATGCCTGTACACTGTATACGAGCATTGCTACTTTATTTTTGCTCTTCTTCACCCTGTGCTCATGTACCTTTTTATAAGGACTAGAAACTTTTATTTTTTGTTAACTTGCTTCCAGTAAACATGTATACTGTAAATTATTTTAAAAATAAATAAAAAGTGCGTCACGTTGCTGACACAGTTATTCCACTAGAGACTCGATTTCTTCTACTATCTTTGTAAAAATTACTATTATTTACTTAACTACTTACTAAAGTCAATAGCCGAAGAAAATAGTAAAGTTTACAGATTACATCAAAGCGGAAAATATATTTGTTTGAGATGACGAGAAGCAGCGAGCGGAGCAAACATCATTTCGAGAGGGAGCGAACTGCCCATTGCTGGTAGACGGCGTAATTACACGGCGACACTCCTACTGGCTTGCCAGCGCTGTAATTAGTAAAGGTTTTTGTGACTAATGGACTGAATTAAGATAAATAGGTATATTCACTATCTGTCAGATTTACCCTCGTGATTCCAAGCACAGCCCGGTTTCGTCATTCATCAGCATGTAAAAGTTATTTACGGATGGAACCACCGACCAATATAGCTTTCCAGAAATGCCAAGAAGATATGGCTGGAATGTTACAGAGAATGTAAAAGTCATAAATTATGGATTTGGAAAACACACGTTCTTAGATTGGAACTAGGCTAACCTCTTTCCGCACCGCGGGGAAACTAGAGCGGAGATGTGCGAGGAAGTCTTTTGCGGTAGAGCTGAGAGAGAGTGCCACTTTCCCGGTGGGACCCTCAGACAAAGGCCTCATCATGTAGACAGTGGAAAATGCTGCGGATTTGTCGGAAACATTAGCTTGACAGAATATGCTTACAATAATTTCTGGATAGTTATTAATATTAGTGCAATTTTGGTCTAGTTTTCCAGATTCTTACTTGCTTTGCTTATGCGCCAGCTCTGGACTCCCCCATTCCGCCACACTCCATCAGTGACAATAGCATTGCTCCCAGAAACCGAGGTGAGGAACTGTAATTAAAATTTTAAATGATTTCCTACAACACATACGCATATAATTGTGCTAAACTGGTACTTATCCATTTCCGTATACGTACTCCGTAATCCCCGACATTCTGAAAAGAATAAATTCCTCCGTTCACAAGGGACTTTCTCACGTAGCTACTCCCTTCCTGTGGGAACACGGCCAGGAGCACGGAAGAGATTAAAACTGTGGTGAAAACGGGAACGGAGTAACGACTCATTTTTTCAGCTCTAAATTAACCAACTTCAATGCAATGCAAAGTAAGAAACTGTGATTTGAAACGGACGCAGCTTAGAAATGACATTTTCTTTATATATGAACATCCTTATCACTTTTTTTTCAAGCTATCGGTTCATTAGCAACTTTGCAATTACTCTTCCAGTTATCTCCGACCTTAAATCACTTCCTCCTACAACTTTATTACGGAAACGTATGCTGCCAAAATGAAGAGGAATATGCCATCGTCTCAACGTAAAAGTCAGCGAGATGAAATGAAAAGGTTGTCACGTGAAGAAAATGTGAATATTGCTCATATCCGAATGTTTAATTTGACCAACTTCTAGTTCTAGTTAGTTAATCTTTATTGAATTGTTCCGAATATATATCAATTGACATGATTGATTTTAGATAATTTTGATATAGTAAACGTCATTTTAATTGTTTTACTTATTTACTATTTCGAATATGTCTTTCTAGATATGCTCACAAATTTATGACACTCCAATAGTCCCAACTTTCATTAAAACCATCAAACTTTCCAGTAAAATAAGTATACTCATGTTAAACAGTATACTGACTACTGCCACTATAATCTAAAAATATGCTACAAATGATTTTTTTTTAAACTGAATTGAATTGTATAGTTTTAAGAATAATGGAAAAATGTTTACACATTTTCCTACAAATTCAGCCAGGGCCACGGCCTGGGCCACGGTTGATATTATTCTCCTCTTCTTCGGGAAGCTCTTCAAGCACGAAGATTCCCTCGTCTTGCGTAGGTGGAGTAGTGATGGCTGCTCCGGCTTCGCGAACCACCAGATCGCAGAGAAAGATGCTCAACAGGGAAATAAACCGAGCTGGAGAAGTCTTGAAGCAGATCACCACAGCGACAAGAAAGATGCATGCGAAACTGATCAATGACCTTTTAAAGAAGCGACCAACCCAGGTTTCGTCCAGCTGAAATTTGAATAGCAAAAACCAAAAAAAAGTTATTTAGAAATAACGTTCCAAAGGGAAAAAGTTAAATTTTGAGTTTAGCTGAGAGCACATGCAGGTATTATTCAACTTACAGCTTGCCAAAATTCTGCAAATGCAACGGAATCCCAAATCTTCAGCCCCTTCACAAATTTCACCACAGCTGGGACAATGATCAAGAGAGTGATTAAGAGGAAGTAAATCTGGGGATCCATATTCACCGCAAGCACCCAGAACCGGTACGGCCAATAATGAGTTCCGTTATCCACCACCTTCCACCGGGGAACTTCCCCGTACAGGATGATGTGCGCGAACATGAAAGAGGAAAGAAATCCTCCAGCCAATATGCGAACTGCGGAAATTACCTGGAAATTGAAGTAAAAAAATTTTGTACTTCCTATAATATTTGATTCAAAGAATTTCGCGAAATCTCCGCCACCTAAAATAGCTACAGTTCACACATAACCTTCCAGCTTTCTTACCAACTTCCAGACGATCCCTGCCAAAATACGGAACACAGATTGGCCCACTTGTGGAGGTCCGTCCGGTTGCCGCTCCGGTTGCCGCTGTGGTTGCCACTGCGGTTGACGCTCTTCATAATTTCCGTTGATATCCATTTTTGCACAAACCAAACTTACTCACAAAAACTTCTCTCAGAGAAAGCTGTGTCCGCTTTGCAAAACTGGAAAATGACAAATGACCAAACTTCATCCCCAAACCCTGTGTTTTGTACTGCTCATCAGCCTCCTCTAAACTGTATTCAAGATTCGGCAGCATATCTTCCCCATTGATAACGGACCCACTTGTTTCCATTCTTAATGTCACTCAATGGAGCGTACAATCACACATACCTCCTTTTTTTTATTGTAAGCCCATCTTAAATTCTCCATTATGAATTGCCAATTCCGAATACTTGCATATGCATTGTGCAAATACTCTCTTCACCCCTCTCATTATCACAGTAGCGAGCTGTCAAGCTTATTAAATGCCATCACATCACAAGTCATAGACTGTAGACTCATGTAGACTTTAGTAAACTTTTATTTCATACTTGGAGCCGTTTCACAGCAACACATTATACAAACTTAAGGTAGGATTATATAGGTATACTATAAAGTAAATTGTTTTTAATAATATTCATCTCGGTACCGTCAAAACATATCGTCTCCCAGATAAAATTAGCGCATACACAATTTTGTACAGTTTTCTTCTATGAAAATTAAAATCTAAACGGAATTCGCTGCCAATCTACTTAACATAGCATTTTTTTAAAAATAATAAAACTCAGTCTAAGCCCGTGTAGTATCCAATCCCATAAAATATCTGATTTCAAATAATGTCACAACCAAATAAAAAAAATGTTTTTTTTTGCCCAGTGCCATACAAAACATCAGAGACTCTCTTCCTGCGAGAAGTTCCAAGTAGTGCCGTACTAGTAAAACTCTCCCCGGGCTTTAAAGTACATGAGAATTATATAAATTTAATTTCATCATTTTTGTCACATTCCATTCCCCCCAACTTTTAAACAGTCACACCTCGCATTACATCAAAATTCCAGCAATCTTATTAATTCTAGCAGAATAGAAGTTAAATAGAGTACTTTTATAATAATATTTTTTTTCAGCATCTAAACTACAATATACTTGAATGAGATGCCTAAAAAGATGCTTCAGCTTAAAGAGATTCTGTTAAAATCGTTGGAAATACAAAGGTTTATAGAGTTGCTATATTTTTTTGTTAAAATTGTAGGTCAAGTAGTAATGTAGGAATGCTTAAGTGCTCGAGTTCCTTTTTTATGAATGTCTCTGGAAAAAATGTGTTTATATTTTCTGAGGGAAAAGAGTTTCTTAAGTAAACTGTAAATGTGCTTAAGTACCTGTAATACTAAATGCTGAATAATTTATATTCTTTTTTTTAGTGTAGGGTGTAACTTGCTCAAAAAATTCGTCTCCAAAATGGCTTTATACTTATATGGGGTTTATAATTAAGAATAGCTGTTAAAAGTGATGATGATGATGATTATGATGTTGTTAGTAATGATGATGGTCATTCGCCTTTCGTTTTTTAAAAACTAACTCAGTCAAAAAAAATATCAGATATACCAATAACAGGAGTCAACTTAAAAAGAATTTAAAATTATGACAGCACACAACTTATCATATGTGCTAATAATTCTCTTGGAAAGAAATTCGTAACAAAACGCCCATCCTTATCATTTCGTGGGAACGAAACCGTTACAGAAAATAAACTCCTTTTACTCCATAATCTCCAGGAAAGTCAAGTGCAGCGTGAGAAAATGTGTTGTCTTGAAAAAATGTCAATATGTATAATGGCATGCCTCCCCTCAATAAATTTTCTAAAGAGAGCTGTTAAATATTTTATGTGTGTGTGAGTGCTTACGATCATTTTAAGGTTTGTGGTATGTTTGGGACTGCACTAGACGTGTGGTATGGCATACATGCATACATGTCGGCGACACGTATCCGAACCGTATCTAATTATAATAATGGCAATAGTCGTTATATATAGCGGAGTACGACCCAAGCACATTATTATTACGGTTGTGAAATGCAGCTCAACTCTCCTTTTTATTTTACTTTTATACCATAATGCTCCAGTTCCAGACACCCATAAAACTTGCTGTAATTGTACCCAATAGGCTAAAGAAAAAAAATTTTTTTGCTGTTGCTTATTAAATTCTTTTTTTTTCGCAGCTAGCTGGAGAACAACATAAAAGAGTGATGTGGAATGGAGAATCCATGTAGCTGAAAGAAAAAAAATAGTTGCAAAAACAGTTGCAAATATATATATATGAATGTATTTTTTTTATCTGTCAGTGAGAGAAGATTTCTCTTTTGAAAGGATGATGGGACGAAAAAAAGGGATATTGTTTTAAGAAAGGAAGAAATAGTTTTTTTTTCTTTCCTTGTCATTCATTTTTTTGTGTGTGGTGCACTGTTTATGGCTCTCCAAGAAGAGCGAGCAACGCGTTGCGGTACTCTCCTCCTGTCCCCATTTGAACCTGAAATAGGAGACGGGAAACAGGTGCTGAGTTTTTATTGTAGCTGACGTAAAGCAATTAGAGTGGGAGAGAGTTGGTGGGAAAAAAAGGGGCTTACTTGGTGGTACAATGTCTTGTGGAATATCTTCAAGTATTCGGTTTTGATGGACCCCAAGTCGATCTCGCTCCTTGTCACAATGATCCTGATTAAAGAGTAGTCATCAAATCGGAGACCACGCATGGCTGACTCGAGTTTTTCGGCGTAATACTGGCTTCGATTGATGGCGCATTTTACTTTTCAGGAAAATAAATACAAAAAAAATGTAGACGGCTAAGTATATGAGGGAGGGGAAGGGGAGAGTTAGGCTGTGGGGAATATCATTAGTCCCGGGGATCTTTGTCCTGTGTTTCCTGAGAAAAAAGGCTTACCGATCGTTAGCATTGCATTCCTCAAGTCTCCGCTGAATTCCGTCTGAATGGCTTCCTCCATGCTTTGTCCGGATATTTTCCGGTACTCGTCAAAAATGAGTCTAAGCTGGGAGTAAGGCTCGTGCGTCAGGAGTCTCATGAAAATTTTTGTCTCGGTGCTCCACGCATTTGTTTCTGTCACAGAGTAAACATCCCCCGTATTATTTACAACCGCTAAAATAAATTGCCTCGGATTGCCCCGGTTCTTGGACAGAGCGACAGAGTCCATACAGCACGAGTAAATAATGGAGGTTTACATGTCACAAAAACATATGTAGCACAATAAAAATGTGTCTTGTGGAGAAAAATTGGAAAGCGAGAGAGGAAAAGCCTTTTTTCTCCTGTTCCCATTATTACATCAAGACAAACTTGTTTACTTCTCCGAAAACTCTTCCATTTACATTATCCCTGGAAGAGGGAGTCTTGCTCGGTGTAGGCTTCCTGAAAGAAAAAAGTTTTTGCCAAGGCTTCGCAAAGCGAGGGAGAGGGAGAGAGAGAAAGCGAAAAAAAGTTTATTTTTTATTTTCCTCAATCGAGATATACGCAGGTTGTTCAGGAGAGAAATAAAAGTTGCTATTGCATGAAGGAATTCTAAGAATTTTGTAAGAGGCCATTTCCTTCCCACCAATTTACTTTCTTTATACCCGGATATGACAGCTGGAACTGTCGCCTCGAGCCTTCCACGAGAGGACAACAAGTTGACGCGTACTGCCATTCCAACTTTGAACAATGGGTGTTAATTAAGCGTGGGTAGGCAACTACTATATCGACTTTTTTTGTCGTTACCTGCGTTGAAGATGGTCTCCGCTCGTTTCCTTGCCTTGTCTGGATCGCACTCCCGGCGCTCATCCCGAATTCCCTAGAGGTGGAAAATGAAACTGTAGCTTGGGAACAATCAGGGGCAGTGTGAGACAACGGATGCTTTTTTTGCTTACGCTGATAAGCATTCCTAAAAGTTCCTTGTACTCTGCCGAGACCTTGTATTCGTTGTCAAGCTCCTCCTCAATCGTCTTACCAAAGTGACTCTTGAAAGCAGCCGCTATCAGCTGAATGTTGTCGTTTGAACGAGTGCACAGCACTTCCGTGAGAACGTCCTCATCTGTACCAAGTCCAGCCATTGCTTTCTTCACTTCCTGTGCCAAGTACTCGTACGGCGGCTTGAGAAGGGCTCTCAGCATCTTTGACAATTTCCCACTGTATGCGGACTTTATCTCCTGGTACAGGTCCTGAAAATGAGTCACAAGCGAAATATGCAACTCCGCATTCAGATGACGCTTATGAACCCCGAGCAGCAAAACTTTTGCAATATGTGCGGACGTGAAATAAAAAAAACGGAAGTTATTTGTTTTGGTCTGCAGGAGAAAAGGGAGGGTGGAGGAGCTATACGGTCTAGATTCCATCTTGTCAATGGTCACCGGAGAGTAATAATGCCGCTGAGCTCTTCCTTCCCACTGAACAACTTCGTTTTCCTTACTCTTTTTTTTAGTCACACACTGGTCATTCGGCACTCTTTGTGTGCAAGGCTAATGGGCAATATGGGACCTCCCTCTCATCATCCCAGTCAGATATGAGCTTTGATGAAAGGAGATAATCTTGAACAGAGGAAAATCTTTCCAGAACATGATCAGCTCTGTCTGCACTTTATACCTACTCTCAAACAAGATAGGGTTGTGCAAGGGAGTGGGAAATTTCGGGAGGGGAAAACGTCCCTCGCATTCTTCCAAGGCAACTTTCCCCCTAAATCTAATTCTGTCCTATAAAAAAAAGTTCAGCCCAGGGAATGCTCGTTGTACACAAGAATGACTTACTTTATTGAACTGGTCCTTGTAAACCGTCACGATCTCTTGTCTCTGGGAAGCCACCTTAGTGGTGAGGATTGCAACAACAGTGCCCGCCTCCTTGTTCGGGTCACGCAGCGCGTCCCTGATCCGCCTCGCGTCATCCGCAGGGCAGAACCCTGGGTATGGGAGCAGAGTCGGTTCCTAAGAGTGGCAATTTTTAAAAAAATAATCATAACAATAATAAATCGGAATTATATTCTCTCCAAATGAGAAAAGGAAGTTAGGCAGGGGAGGGAGGTAATCAAACGGAAAATAAAAAGAGCCAAAATAGACTTGCCTTCACATTCGGATCCGCCATTATTTTGTCTTGCGAGAGCCACAGAAAAAAGATTCAGAGTTGTAACTGCTCCTGCCACTTGTTTATTTAGATGACTGGCAATTCCACTTTTCCCTTGTCTTCGGGTTCCCTCTCCACTCACTTCTTTTTTTAAAATTTGCCACTTTAATTCGCTTTTCTCTCAGCAGCACACTATTTCCCCTCGTTTTTTATATCGGAGCAACTGGAAGGCTTTGTTTTGATGATGATGCAGATAAAGTGTCAGAAAATATTTTTCGCGGTGAGCGGGACTCTTGTGCAGGCAGAGCTGCGAAAAAAAATAAAAACCTTTTTTTTGCTTCTTCTTCTGTCAAACTCGTGCAAGTGACTCAAGTAACTTCACTAGAGAGACACGAGCAAAAGCAAGAGAAGCGATGAGGGAGCTCAGTAAAGGCACTCTTGCAGAAATCTATAAGAAAGGGGAAAACGTAGAAAAGAAAGTTGATGCGGAATGAATGAAAGGAAACATTTGGATCGGGAGAGTTTTTTCACCATTCTGGTTCCCCTCACATTTCATAATACTTCTTGGGACAATTCCCAGGTGGATGTGTGGCAGAGTTTACACAAGGACTTATATCTGTAATGCCCACTTTTATGGATGTGACTTGATTTCAAGAGAGAAAAAATTATTTCCTTTCCCCTCCAAAAAAAATTATTTCCTTTCCCCTCCAAAAAATTATTTCCGTTCCTCTCCAAAAAAATTTTTTTTCCTGGAGATGAGGAAATTAAGTTGGAAAAATTAAAAGAGTTAATTTTACTGAAAAAATTTGCGTCATTAATTTCAAAATAATATGCATGACGTAATATTCTACTTTGACCAAAGCCGAAAGCACATTGAGAAAAAAAGTTTATTTTCCGTAGTTCGTTGCAAGAAAAAGTACCCACCTGAAAATTTGTTCCGTTTCTTAGCTCCCCTTTCTTATAGCTCTCGCATGTGCGTGTGCTGAGAAGAGAAAAAGAGGGAAAAGCTCAGCTTCCTTTTATTTTCCTTTCCTATTCATGTAACGTGCTCGACAAAGTACACAGAAATAAAAATAGCCGCACAAACAGGAGCAAGCTCATAAGAAAGTTTTTAGTCGTACAGATACAATTTCAGATAAAGTTTGCAGAGTACGACATAGCAGTAGAGCAACGGATTTTTTTATGATAGCTGCGAGGAATTGTCAGACACAAAAAAAACGGAGAAGAGCTTTCCCTTTCTTTTTTCCCCTTTTGACACTGTATGCACTTCAGCAAGAAAAAAATATATAACTTTTTGGCGCACAGCCAGCAAAATGAGTGTGTGCATATCCCTTACATTTCAGCTTTCTCGCTCTATATTGAGTTGACACAAGTCGTCAAAACGGAGAAAAGTTAGCCGTCAACAATTTTATTTATCTTCAACTAAAACACTGACATAGTTTATAAAAAGTAATAACGTTTTTTTTCTTTTCGCGAGTATATTTTTTCCCTCGTTAAATTCTAGTTCAAAAACGTTTTTTTTTCTAACTCTTCAAAGAAGAAACTGTATCCAAAGTCTGAGGAAGACTAAAGTTTATTTTTGTGCTACGGTGTTTTCCCTTTGAAAAGAAAGCGATGCTTCTCCTTCCGCTGCCTTCCCCCGATAGAGAAAATTCGCCAGAGTGACTCCAGCTAAAATATATTCCAGGAGCTCGTCTTCCAGCCAATTCCGTTAGCTTGGAGCACACACAAAGATTAGAGACAGAGCTCAAAGTTCCTTGCCTAGTGTGTGCGAGGGAGGAACGTTTTCCACTGAAGTAGGTTTTTTTTCCCTCTTTTCTCTCCTTCCTCTCCACAGCCAGGCTCGCTTTTACTTCTTTTCGCCGCAATATATTCTCCCTTTCCCACCAGCACAAAGCTGCTTTTCCATTTATTTTTGGAAGAAGAAAAGTACGCTGCCCAGCAGTATAAGGTGAGAGAATGGAGAGACAGCCTTTTCCAGAATCACGGAGAGCAGTGCATTTCACAGGGCTTTGTGTGTGCTCCGTCTTCCTGTGCATTCCAGTCCGTGCTTGGGAGTCAAACGGCCAAAACACACGCTTTTTAATATATTAATGCATTTCTAGGCACATGGATACATGTACATATTATAGATCAAAGAGATTTCGGCGTGCTCTATGCGCTGCCGTTTTCCCCCTCCTTTCTCCCACCACTTTTTTTTCTTCTATTGTTTTCTCCCAACTATGAATGGAATCGGCTGGGCGAAATAAAATATCAGCAAGAGTGTCTCGGACAACTGGCTCTATTTCCCGCCAAACCCATATATAAAATGAGGAATACTTTACTAATAACACATTTATGCCTCTTTATAATGGCACCTCCTTGTAATACACTTACAGAGTGGTAGTGTGTGTTTTTGTGGAGGAGTATACACTCCTACTCCCTTTTTTTCTAGACCATTCCCTCCATTATGCATCAGCCGCTCAGAATGAATGCGAGACGTGAGCATAATCATCATAATAACATTATATCCTCCGACCCATTTCGCTCTCGCAAATAACTCCGGCGAAGCTATCATCATTAGACTATAACTGGCTCTTCTGTTTCACTGATCTTTCACCACAACAACGTCCTATCCTTGGAGCCCCGTCATCATAATTTTTTTTGCTACCTGGACAAAACAATATTATTTTCGAGGATACTCTTCCCCTTGAAAAAAAAGGAGAGTTAGGTAGGTGTCCAGGTAGCACGTTCCGTACGATGAGAGCGATACGACGAAGTAATATTGTCATGTTGTGTGTAAGCACCTACCCCAGACGCAAACACAAAGGAGCATAATGAATAAAAATAAGGAAGAAATGGGACGAATGCAGTATTATGCATTTAGCATGAAGATATTAAGAGTGCCTACTTTATTTCCGTTTTGCTGGAGAAGGAGCCTCTCGAAATGGCTCGTTCCCTTCCTGAAAAAAAATAGAGGAGAGAAATGTTTTTAAGGCTTCAGCTTGCCCAAGTACTTTCCACCACTTCCATTCTGCGCTTCAGTGTAGAAATTCAAACAGAAAAAAAAGTAGCTCCACTCACAGACAGGGGAAGAGAGGACTCCTCTGGAGTGGGAATGTAATTATCTTTGGGATAACAATGCACATAGATAAATACACTTTTTTATATGAATAATTCATCTCTATAACGGAAAAAAAGAGGAAGATGTGTAGTGGCTCTTACTTTTATCAACTTTCCATATATGTACTATTTTTTTTGAAAACGGAGCCTTATCCACCTACTGGTTGTACTTGAGGGGCAAGGATGTACGACATAAGGGAAGAGGAATGCGACTAGAATCTACTTTCATTCACAATATCATATTGTGTAATGGCATAACTTACTTTACATTTAAGGAAATGGGATCATTCTCTCTCTCCTTCTGTGTCTCTGAACAGCACCAGCACCAGCACCAGCACCAGCTTTACTACTGCATTGCATGACTTCCAGCCAACCACGGAGCCTGGTGCGCCTGCCAACGGAATGAATATCGTGAGCAGTTTTTTTTATTCTGGGGAAAGTAGATAAGTTTACATGCCAGTTTAGTCCGAGTTCTCTTTTCCCCCTTTCCACGTACATCCTCCCTTGGTGAAATATCTAGCAAGAGTTGGTGCGGAGAGCTCCTTACACAGTAATAGCATTTTGTGCCAAACCGCCTTTCATAATGGAATAGAGGAAAAAAAGGCTTTCGACTCATCTGTATGTTTCTTCAAGTGCAAATGCCTTGCTATTCCTTCTGGGAGACACAAACACATCAAATGCGTATCAGATGACTGGAGCAGGAAAAAAAATAAGAACGAAATACGCATAATTTATCTTTTTTCCACCCCACTCCGCCGCGAACATTTTTCTTCTTTAAAACTTACCAATTCTTTTGTTTTTTTCCTTTTTCCACCTGAGTGACCTAATGTTGATTTGGAGAAACGAAAATCTCTGTGTGTGCTCGAGAGTGAACAATTAAAAAAATAGCTGGGTAAAAGCAGTTGAAAGGGCACCGCCGCCGTAGCCAACCACATGTAATTTACGGGACGAAATGAAAGGAACAGAAATACTGTGCTGATAGGCAGCACCTTAAAGATCGGCTTAAGCTTCATTTACTCAGCGCTGTGGAAAACCGAGAAATCTGGAGATGCATGATCATCATCCTATTTTTCCTTTTTCTTGCCGATTCCTTTTCTCTTCCTCGGAACGAAAAAGATGAATTAGATGATTATTCCTTTGTAAAATGGGAAAGAAAAGATGGGGAAAGCACGAGAATATTTTTAAAAAACAAAATGATATGAATTTTGTCTCTCTTTCACTGTGAAGAGAATTCTCTTGTGAGCTCGAGAGCAGGTTTCCTCTCTTTTTCAAAATGAATGGGAAAATGTTTTTCTAGAGAGATGCTTTTCTTGTTGAAAATCCGGACTAAAATGATACAGTGTTTGCTAGTCTCCCAACTGGAGCCTGAGTTTTATGGAGATGGGACGTGGACAGAGTGAGAAAGGTTTTGGGGAATAAGAGCCTCCTGAATAAATGCAAAGTAAATAGAGCGAGGAGAGTAGTGGAGAGTGGGGGTTTGGATGAGTGAGTAGTAATTAATTACAAGTTTATTTGCAAATTTATTATAGCCTCTTGCATATCCATCTTACTTCAGCATCCCATTTATCAGTGCTTTATTAAGGGCTATTAACCAACTCGTTCCACACAGACTTAACTCCCATTTCCGATCCTAAGCCTTTGAAAAAAACACAATTAATTTTTTCTTGCCAAACTCCCTGCTAGGTAGTCTGGTTAGCAACTAGATACAAAAAAATGGGAAATTAATAAGCAGAAATTAAGGCATACACGGAAAATCCTCCTTCCCTCTTGAGATTACTTTTTTTTCCCTCGAAATTGGCAAATAATCTTCTTCCGTAGGCTGAAAATGTACCGTAATTTCATCAATGAGTTTAGATTGGAATTCTACCAGGAGAAAACTCCTGCAGGCTGGAAAAGAGCCTACCCTAATTTCTCAGAGTGGCTTCCACTTATTCATAACAGCGAGAGTGGCATCTTTCCCTAGAAAAACTTAGGAAAGCGTTTATGTGAAATGCTTAAAAAAGTAATTATTTTAATGGGCTTTCGCAGACTGCCTTCCAATAAAATTAGGACGATAAGCTTTATTTGTAAATCATAAAATTTAATGGATTTTTTTGGACATATAAAATGGAAGCGAGCGATTGCGTATTCTGCAGCTCGACTACTCAACTACCTATATTTACATATTAAAGTTTATACGCTCCACAGACGAAGTCACGTTGGACGGCGAACAAAGGAAAAGCTTAAAAAAATAGTTTATTTCGTCTTTCGCAAGTTGGGATTATTACCATCACCTGCTTCTTTTTTACTCTCTTTTCACTTCCTTCCTGAATTACTGAACCGAGACAACCCACATTATTTACCAAAAGTATTGGCTATTTACAGTGAATACAATTTTTTTAGTAGCACATAAAAAATATGACTTGTTTTTATTTCTTCCTCTTTTTATGAGGGAACAGGCTCCACGCCTCGGCCACGTCCTCTGATCCTGGATTGGCAAGAAGGGTTTGTGCAAGGAGGGCGACATTCTGCTCGTCGTGAAGTGGAGAAGATGGACTCACATGGGACAAAATAACTGCATGGTAGCTCTCCCCCAAGTGGTTGGAAGGCGGAGGACTGCCGCTGCCACCCGTCGTATGACCTATTACAGGAAGAAGATGATGCGGTGGAGGCAGATGGCCGTGCACCTCCGCCACAACTACTGATTCCGGATGGAGGTGATTGTGGTGAGGAGGTGAGGCAGAGTGATGAGCGTGATGATGGTGATGATGCGGACTGAGCGGGAAAACACACATAAAAAGCTGTTATTTCACGAGCCAAAAAAAAAGTTTCTCACGAAACAAAAAGTCATCAAAATAAAAGTTGTTCTTCCAGATAAATTAATTAGGCATGATTACGTTAGAAAAACTTTATATTTTATATATTAGAACGTAATAAAAATAAATAAATAATTTTTAATGATGTTTTATGTTACTTACAAGGAATATTATTGTACACATTTTCATACAGATGCAGAGAGCGAGAAGTGTGAGGCATGCAAGCATACTTTTTTCTGCTTTTCCTTTTTTTCCCCTCACACGGCTGTAATTAGTATAGTGAGTCCTGCTTCACGTGCAAATTATTTTGTGTTATGATGTTATCTGAAGTAAGCATTTATTTTTTTATCGATTTTTCCTCGTAGCCTCGCATCCGATAATTTTATTTCATCCTCGATTTCACCATCTCCCATATTGCATATGGGGTAAGCTACTTTGGCAGCAAGAGAGGAAAACTTAATTTTTTTTCCTGGCAAAACGCATATAGTCGTTTAATGTGTTAAGGGGGAGTGAAAATCCGATTTCCCTCTGCTTCCTCGAAGCAATATGAAAGGATTTAGAGCTGAAGTGAGTTTTCTCTGCTTGAGCAAGGTGTTTTTTAGCAGACACACACCAACATCATCATCATCGGTGCTTTCTTCTCGCTGCCGTGGCTTTTCTGGTACGCAATGTTGTAAAAAAACGCTACAGTCATCACCAGCATTATTGTCTCATTTTTTGGCAAGATAAACATAAGCCTCTACTCTTTTTCAACTTTTTTTTATTGAAAAAATGATGGATGCTAATCCAACGAGGAGAATGATGGAAGAGATGCACAGAGATCACCTCAACAATGGAGAAAAAAAAGTCGTAGACTTTCCTTTTCAGAATTGTGTGCTAGTGCTCGCTTCACTGCTTCCGTAAAAGAGGTGAAAGGAAGCGTGAGAAAATGAGCAAGTGGTTCAGATGATGCCCAGCCAATTCCCTCTCTTCTGCATAATCTCCCTTGAACAGAGACACAAACGGTGCTCTGCTCTTCCCCTCCTTTTAAGCTCTTAAGCTGATGATATGATGATGATTGATGAAAAGATGGAGTGCACCAAAAAAATAGTAAAAACTAGTGAGAGCAAAATGATAAGGAAAAATCTAACATCATTTCGTCACTACATCATTTCCCGCAAGTCTCGAGAACTAACTACCCGATTATGCACACCACTTCCAGTTCCCACACATATGGCATCCCTAATAAGAAGAAAATAAGTATCTTGTTCAACTTTAAGAGCAACCCACAGAATACTAAAAGAAATTACAGGGAAAAGGGAATTTCAAAGGGAAAACAAAAATAGGGAAAACAAAAATTTATACAAATTTCAATTTCAAATATAACTTGCGTCATATAATAATCTCCTATTTTTCTCTATGAATAAGCAGTGCCCTTTGAAACTTGCAAGACAAAACACCTACCTCCCCGCTTGTTTTTCCAGGTAAAGATGTGAAAAGCACACGTGTAATTACGCGGCTGTTGCTACTTTGCTCGGGAAATATGTATTGTTTACAAAAATAGCTTTAAGCATGATTAGTGTGGGACATGAAGGAGGCGGTGAGGGTTCCATTCCAATAAATAATCCTCTCAACACTTTCTAAAACTTGCCACTGCAATGGGTCGCTGTAAAGGACCAATATTTTATTTTACTTTCCCTACCATTACCTATTACCCGAAATAAAAGGGGTGGCATGTATAGAAGAAGGCGAACAATTCGGTTCGGTTTCTTTAAAGGAAAAAAAATTGGGAATGTATAAAAGACTATTTTTTCTGCTACTTGAGTAGTCTGCTGGTGAAGGAGTTATGGCGTGAGAGATACACGCATGTTTATTAGGATGATGTAACGCGATGGGCAGTGGGAATAGCTGTATAGAATTAACTTCCCAGCAGTGTAATCTTCTTATGCTGCTCTTTCTTTCTCACTTCCATTCCCATGTGGGAAAGAGTGGAAGGTCAAAGTTGGTCTACTATACGAAAAAAATTTATAAAAAAATAGTCCTTTCCCTTATTGTGGTTTTTCAGTGGAGTGGAGAAAAAGAGAGAGAGAGAGTGGCAAAAAAGTGAAAACTTTGTTGAAAGGGGCTACTTGGAATAGGGAAATTTGTGGAGTGCACTTTTTTCCTGATTTCCATACACTTTTCCATACAAATGGAACAATAGTGATGAGTGGAACGTGATGCAGCAAAGTGAACAAAACTTTAGCCAATTTCATAAAATGCGATGAAAAAAAATTTTTTTACTGGTGTATATGCACTCACTATTTTTTTGCAAAATTTCTAAAGCATTTTTTTTCTCTTGTGAAAAAGACTGAGATTGAAATTGGAGCTATAGTGTAGAAAAATGTTTTAAGTGCACTCCAAGCGAAGGTAACTGTACGGGTGGGAAGGTATGAAATGAAATACGTATCTACTTTAGTTTCTACCTGCCATACAGAAAATTGCCTCCTTTTATAGAAATTACTTCCTGTTCTAAAAAAATGTTACGACTTGTAGGAGAGCTCGTACATTTCGTAGTGAGTTATATATTTTGTTTCTGCTGGGAACACAGCACACTTTCATTTTTCAAAATGGGAGTTTATCAGCCCACTCCAAAGAAGTAGGGTAAAATAAGTACCTTTAGCTTTATTATTAGTACTACCATCTCCTTGTCACGTTATCTTTTGATTGCTTTTGAAAATAATGACAATATTTTTCCCCGAAATTTATTCAGATAGCTTTCCTTTGATCACTCCAACTCTTCAGAATAAATACTCAAATAAGGAAAAATGGGAAAATGTAAGAGTTTATTCAGAAAAGAGGAAAAGTGCAAAAAATCTAAAGGTGTATCTCACAGCGAAATCATCAACTTTCAAAGGACCCATCTTGAAAATCACCTGATTTTTTATCGAGAGTTTTTTTTAATGAAAAATGAGATGAGGGAATGAATAAGCAAAAAAAGTAGTTACTGGGAAGGGAAAAGAGAGGTGCTCTTCTACATAGCCAAAATATATATTTTAGCGTAGGGATAAGTGGTAGGAGGAGGCAAAAAGAGGCCTAAGGGAGCTCCCTTCTAATTCTGGTGGCGAGGCGTAATTTGCATGTCATAAATAAATAATGTCCATATGGCAAGAAGAGGGTTCCGTCTCCCTCAAAAAAAATATATTTTTACTCACTACTTTGGTGGTTTGAGCAGAGACGTGAATAAATTGAAAGTGAAATCTTTTGTCTCGTTCCCGAAAAAAAAAAATGAATGTGCGGAATGACTGCTGATTCAACTTAATTAGGAGGAGAGAGAGAGAGGGAGAGAGAAAAGAGACGGGAATTAGGTGTTTCTGTTCTCTCGTTTTTTTTGCTGCCTGCTACACAACTGGACCAAGGCTGGATAATGAAAAAGAGGAATTGTCCACCCGTAGTAATAGTAAAGCTGTCAACAGTTTTTGGCTCCAAACTTGGTATTAATTAAGTGCGGAGACTAGGAATCGCTATGCCAATGTGATGCCCTACTAGAAGGAAATGAGCTTAATCATGCATTCTGAGATTATAAAACCCGTTGCTTTTGCAAGTCGCTGAAAGCTGTAACTTGAGCTCGAAAAAAAAACAGACTCCCGGAGAGCATCTCCGGAGATGAGAGGAATTAATGGAAACAAAAAGTCATTTACAGTTATTGTACAAGTCACATATCACCCTCGTTATTTATATCGTTAAGCTAAGATTAATTACAAAAAAAATCCTTTTTTTGAAAAAAGATATTCTTATTCGTGTAAGAATAAAAAATACTTTTGCCCGTTGTTTTTTTTGCGTTAAAAAAATGAAAAAATAAAAACAAAATGTGTTGAAATGTACACATGTACAAAATAGCAGTATATAAAATGTTTTTACAAGATTAAAGTGAAAATTGCACACCCAGATTTTGTTCCTGTTTTTTTGTGCATGTGTGCTGCTGTGCTCGCGCGGCTAAAACGTGTAGTTGCAAAATTAGTAACGTTGGGAATTATTCAAGTTCACTTATTTTGTACAGATCACAAAGTGTAGGTGAATAATTTTTTTAAAAAAACTGAAGCAAAAATAGTAAAATTATTTATAGTTGACAAGAGCAGTTATAAAATGACGTGATAAAATTGGTTACAAGATTAGTAGACATATTTTGGTGGTCATTCAATGATTATTAAACATTACAATGAAAAAAGTTGATTATTTTTTAGTGTGCGGAAATACTTGCAGTAAAGAGTGGGAGAAGAGAGGAGGAAACGGAACTGGTTTTTTTATTTACTTGGCTGCATCAAAAAAGGCAAAGAAGGGCCGGATGCTCCTCAGAATGTTGGGTTCGAGGCCTTGCTCCACACGTCGCTCGTTCAAATCCAGCACGGTTCTTTTGTGCGGGAAGGCGGCAAAGAAGGGCGGGTGTTGAGCAGCATACTTGGCAGTTTCCGGGTCTGCCACATACGGATCGTGATGCCCATGGCCCCCATGACTGTCTTCTGAGTAGTCAGAAGCCTGTAAAAAAAAGTAGACAAAAGAAAGGAAAACAGACAAGAAAGGGATATTGGGAAAAAGTGAGCCAATATTTTTCCTACAGATTAGAATAATTTGCAGTCAGCTAGAATTTTCTTGGCGGATAAATCAAGTACGTCTCTTGATAACCTTCTTGCACACAGAGCACCACACTTGCCATGTATTTATTACTTGTTTTTGGAAGGGAAAAGGAGAGAATAACATCAAGTTCATTTTGAATGCATAATAAATAACACTCCATAGGAAAACGTAGAATTGCTTGGGGAACAACCCCAGAGACTTTTACTTGGATCCCTTCTTTATGCTTTCCTCCTTTACTACTCCTTCCATTATTGTTCCTTCCGTTTTTCTTTATCCCGACTAGGAGAAAAAATGATAATGATAGGGCTTACCTCGGTAGGAAGCGGTGGAAGGAAAACTCCGTCTGGAGACAAGGACTCGGGATTTGCATGAGTATGGGAAGCCACTGCACCACCACCTCCGCCGCTTCCTCCTCCTCCACTTCCAATGAAGTTCTTCAACGCCCCAAACTCATTTCCTTGAAGGAGAAAAAAAAACAACAATTGATAAGGTACGCGTAAAACTAGACTTGGTTTTCATTTACCTCTCAAACAAAAAATAATTTTTAAACAAGCAAACCAAAACTCTACCATTCTATGAACGTCGAATAGTCAAGGTTCTCGAATCTGCAAGCAAACATTACGTACAACGTTCCCAAACAAATTTCCTCATGTACCCGTCACATATCCTACCAGATTTATAGTTTGAGGGAGAAGGAAGCGAGAAAAAAAAGTCGGTAGCTTTCAATAGGCATAGAGAGTGAAAGGGGAAGGAGATAGACAGGAGGAACACAATGGGAGACTTCATCTGCCCAAAAGTAACAGCACTTCCCAATGAGCTGATGATGCTCTCCCAGCATCTAGGATTAGTAACGAGATAGCATTGTTCTAGCCCTTCCAACTGTGGAAACTGAAATGACAGGTATGGGAGTAATAAAGGGCTCTTCTGTAGATTGAAGAGGCTCTGCCACTGCCAAAACCCTCTTCCACAATCACGAGAGCATCTAATATCTCCACCAACAAGTTCCACACCACTGGAACAGCCAGCCTGATTAAGCGACTTTATGATCATCAGGTAATTAAACGGGATTGGAATAGTAAAGGTAAATACAAATGGAAGCCACTTTCCTACCCGCTCCCACTTCCATTTTCCCACTCAGGACTGGTCAACCACACGGAAACCGCAACAAAGGAAACCTCTTGGAACTCATCTTGCTCCCTGTCAGTTTTGCTGATGATGAAGTCTGCTCATAACTCTGGGCATCATCATCACTGTCTAAACTGAGATTTATCGAGACAAGGAAAAAGTACATATTCCACTAACTTTTCACAACGCAGTTCGACATCTACAACCAACTAAAAGCATGACTTTCAGTCCACATTTTTTTTATTACTTGCTCGTACAATTGTTCCCTTATCATACTGTCAGAATGATTTATCCTCACCAAGAAAAACTAATATTTGGATGCTGCTCCCTTTAAAAAATGTAACTCCGTTTTTAGTATCTCACACGGAAATAATAAAAAAGGTGACTTTTCAGTACTAGCGTCGTGCATTAGTGGAAAACAGAAATAGCTTTTTACCTTTTTCCCTTTGGAACTCCGTCCTTCTGCAACCACCAGTTTCCCATTTTTCTCGTGCTAAATAAAAAATGTGCATTTGCTCTGGTTGCACGTTCCTCTACACTTGTCAAATCCTTCTGAAAGCACTCTACCCAATTGAATATATATTTTTTGTGGTCAACCAGCTCATGTAAGTAAGTGTAACCAGAGAAAATAAAATAAAATATTTTTTGAGGAGTGCAAAATGCAGACAGGTGAATTCATTAGCGAAATTGCAAACTAATGTCTACGATTTTACGGCATTTTAAAAACGAAGAGGGGCAGAAACCTCTCTTGCAAATTGGGCTTATACATATTGAACGAGTACAAATTGACGGAACATACGTCAAACGTGACGGGAAGGAGTGTGTATGTCAAGCCACTCTCTTAGCAATCCTTCTATCATTAAATGCCAGGGTTCGCCGGATTTTTTTTTAAATGAGCAAGTCCAAAAAAGTGGGAAGCGCATAGACTTATATACTTCCCATTTCCAACTGAAACTTATTTCCACAGAATATCCCTTTTTTGAAGCTCAAACAACCAACTACCTTCACTTTTCTACCTCTGATGCACACAATAATGAAATTTCTGGAGTTGCTCGTCTGATAGAAGATTAATTGGAAGATTATTCAGGGTGGCGAGTCACTGAATGGGCGGGAAATGAGCATTTTATTACGGCAAAGGTGGGTAAAACGTGGCTGTTGGAAAATGATAGAAAAAAAAAGTTTCCAAGGATGAAGTTGTTGAAGAAGTGAGAAAACAGTGCGCGAGAATTCTGGAGGGGGAGACTGAGAGTGAGAGTAAACAGAGCATCATTTTTTGAAAGGGATACGCGAGAAGAAGAGGAAGGCAAACATGGATGCCTCCTTAAATTGCAAATCCATGCAAAAATTGTTTTCTCATGGAATGATGTCATATCAAACATCATCTTCGTTCCTGCATATTTTCCCTCAGACTAGAGAAAGTGCTGAAAGAGCAGCAAAAAAATATGTCTACATGTGCCAGTGGAAAAAAGAAAGATGAAAAAAAAAACTGCTTAGTCTTTCCAGACAAAACTCTTTTATTCCCAGGTACTGTTGTGCACTCCCCGCACACTGGTGGTGGAGGAAGAAGGGAAAATTCTTTTGAGAAAAAAAAGAGCATTAATGTGAGAAGGAAATGCGTCCTTGGATTTAAAAGGAGAGGAGAGCGGGAAGGAGTGTAGCACTTACAACAAATTGATTCCATTTCCTTTCCTTTAAAAACCGTTGGTTGGACTGACTGAAGAAATGTGATTTGAAAGCACTCATATTCCCCCACTTTGCACAGCAAGAGCATAAGGAAAAAAGGCGAAGTGGTCGTCTTTCCGTTTCGCCCGATTTATTTAATATAATAAAAAAAAGCACAATAAATAAATATTGTAATAGTTTGAAAAGTTTCCACAGGAAAGATTTAAGTTTTGGAGGGACAGGGAAAGAGTGGCTGTCAATGTGGGCTGCTGCCGCCGCACCAGAGAGAGGGAAGGAACAACAGCAGCAAAATCCAGTCACATATTTTCCCATGAAGGGAAAATGGGAATGGATGTGATCAGGGAAGATGAAGTGGAACGGAAAATAAGCCGCTTTCCATACAAAACTATAAAGCTGATTTTGTTATTCCCGACTGGAAATTCGAACATTAAGCGGTAGTTTCCTTCACTAATCCTAGCCTACTTTTTTTTCCTCGTGTAAGCTTGGACAGTTAGCCCTTCTCTAATTTCGTTACAGAGAATAAAAGACTGAAACTTGACACAAAGTGAGCACAGCGTTTTTGCATTCCCCCTAAAAAACAGCTTTTCTAGACGAATATGCGAACTCTCACGAACCCTTTTAATTCTTCCTGGTTTTTTTCTGCAAGTGGGAGGGATAGTGATAGAGGGGCATGTAGACCATCACATATTTTTTTTTCCTGGAGAGAAGAGAGGACAAGGGAAGATGGACACGAATCCGTCCATTTATATGCACCACTCTTCCCATCTTCTCCAACCAAGTCTATCGGAGTTCCGTAGTCCGGTCAGACCATTACCCATACCCATTTACCCATTTATCCTCTCCTTTTCTCTTGGCTGGCGCTAAACCGGGTGAAAACTTGAGGGACGTTCGGTTAACGAGCATTCTTTCCTCTATTTTTTCCAGAGAAGAAAAGTGATTTTGTCAAGCTTAAAAAAGGCTCAGCCCATTTTTTCAAAGCTGTCCTAAATGAACTTGAATTAAGGGAAAAAGGAGAAAGGAAGATGATCTCAATAAATGACTTTCTCATTTTTATATCCAGTTCGGATGACAAGCACAATATGAAGATTTCATGTATTTTCTCAACCAAGCAATTTCTCCGTCCATATCGTCCCTTCTCTGTCTGCAAACTTTTCAGGAAATCCTCCAGGAGACCCGCACCGAGTTGCAGTGCAACTGGGAACTCTCGCTTTACGTCCCTCTCTAGGGAATCCTTATTTGATTGTGCTATGTCTACCAAAATATAAGAAGAAGGCCAGTATGAGCCCCACACACAAAAAAATATCTACCTGCTCCTTACTCACCACTCAAGACTGCCACGTACATATTCAAATAAAAGGGACAATTAAAACTGAAAAATTGCCCGTATCAAAAGAAGAAAAAAAAAGGTATGTAGGCTGAAAAAAGCACGTGCAGGCATTTAGCTCTGCATACACATTTCGTAATGTAATTGCTCAATTTATTTGCACTAGTGAGAGGAGACAAGAGAGAATGGAAGGGGCATACTAGAGGGAAAAGGGAATTACTGAGACTGTCTCACTCTCACACTCTCTCTCTATTTTGGTCCTCTCGCCAAGCCAACTTCCAGCCCCTGCCTTGAAATAGTACACGCAGAGCGCTGATTGTAATTGGTAAAGTTATGCAAACGGGATAGTATTAAAAGGGCAATTAAAGGGGAGCATATAGTACGTCTGCTGAGCCACTGATATGAGCATGTAGGCATTTACGCGGAGTAGAATTATAATTAAGTGCACACACACAAACACCAACAGCAAAATCATTTCTCGACCTTATGGCTGGCTGCGAGGTCGCTAATACAAAAATTAGAGAGAGAGAGATAGATATAAAAAGGTAGAGAGAGCCCACTTGCAATTTCCTCTTGGAAGGAACGTGAAGTGAATTGAGTTGGCCTTGCAGGTTAAGTAAACCAACAATAGAGCTAAGGATAAACACACAGCTCACTTTAGAAAATTTGAGCGCTACGACGTAATTGGAGTGAGAATACGTGAGTGATTCCCTTCGGCTTTGAAGTGCACACTGAAGAAAAAGGAGCTGGCAGAAAGCTCATTTAAATTGATGCAGCTCAGTCGAAATGATCAAAATGATCCCAATCAGCTCAAATCCGCACTCTGCAAGCAAAACCAACTCCGTGTACTCTGGCTTCCAGTAGGACACCAATTTTTATTTTTTTTGGATGGTGCGCAGGCTATGACATAATCTCACGATATCAGTTTACAATTTTACTTTAGCAACCCAACTCCGCTATACCTCTCCGTTCATCCTTAGTCGCTCAGCCATTAATTGATTTGGCCTAGTTTTAATCCCTCTTGCAAATCTGTAGTGAGTTGGGTAAAAGCCGACAGAATAATTAAGCCCAGCCATTATTTCGAACTCTCCGACTCCACGCTTTTTTTGTCTTTTGTTGCCCACAAAAAAGGATAGAAAAAAAAGTCGCTGTCGTGATTCAGAATGCTTTGGAAAATAAAAAAAAGGTGGACTTTTTTTTGCTTAATTTATCACACTTTACAAAAAAAAGAGTTAGATGAGAGTTGTGCAAGGAAAATTTTTTTTTCGCGGTTTTGAAAGAAAAACAATGAAATCATAAATCAGGTTTAAGGGAAATTTAATTGAGGTTAATTCAAAGTACATGATTAAAAGGGATTTTAACGACTCACTTGTTTGCACAGAGTTACATAAGGTTGAATGTTGCCCAAGTTAGTATTTTTTTAAAAGTCATACTTTTAATTATAAAACACAGTGAGTGCCTAATTACGTAGGAAAGAAATATTGCAACTGTGTGGAAGATGAACAAAAGGGAAAATTTATTTGGCACGTCCCAAATCGTGACTAAGTGAATGCTTCATAGGGCAGCACTTATCATTACTAAATTGCAAATTGACAGGGCAAACATCATTCCCTGATATAAAGAGCCTTCCCCTCCTCTGTCAAATATCTTTTTTTCTTTTTATGAAAATGACTTCAAGGTGAAGACTCAGATGGCAAATCATCAGTAAAAAAATGTATAATAATTTTTGCTAGTGCGCACGCAACATAAATTTGCATCTGTAGCTCTATTGTGAGTGGGTGTGTGTATGTTTGATTTAAGCAGTAACAACTCTTATCAACTCCAATGACATGCGTTGGGTGATGAATGAAAATTCCAAATTGACGTGTGTCAGCTCCGTGAAGTGATTGTCAGGAAAGTGCAATCTCGAAATCGATATCGCGCATTACCTGTTATTGCGTTTACTAGATGAAAATAAAAAGTGGCTCTCTTCAGCCCATCTTTTACTGCCAGTCTCCGTGGCTTTTCCTCTCTTTGCTGATATTACTTCTCAAAATAATATTTTTCAGTGAAGAGAGAGAGAGAGAGAAGAGAAGAGCCGTTAAGCTGGAGCCAGAGAAAGGGGAGCGAGATAGAAAAGACAAGAAAGAGTTGCTGTGCTCAGCTTAAAGCATTCAAGAATAGTTGAAATTCCCTGATTCCTCCAGCAACTCTGGAATAAGCGAAGAAGAATCGATAGTAATATAAAAAAAATTTCTTTTCTCCTTGCACTAGATTGCTGATCCTATTCACCGCCGTTCACTCACGCTGAGTCAAACAAATAAAGAGATCACATCAAATTCAATTCTGGAAGGAAGCCTATAACTTCCGTGTATTCCGGCTTTAGCCTCGCCTATATCCATCATTCTTCCTTTCTGCCTCACAACCCAGTATCCGACTTGGTTAGTAGGATTCTACAAATTTTCACTTGAAAAACTTTTTTTTTCTGCGCCCTTCTTCCGATACTATAAAAGATACTAGTTTCCCCCAGATGTTTCCTATATTCCATTGATTAGACCACACTGCTGCATGAGTATTCTGGGCCATGCGAGGAAATAAAAAAAATGGAAATAGACTCCAGTGGGAAGCAGGATCATCAACGGTTTGCTATACTAGAAGAATAGACATTCCGGTTAACCGGAAGTTGGCAGATATGGGTACATTTTTGTACTTTAACAGTGAACCAGATACGATATACGATCCAGTTTGTAAGCACTAATTTTTTTGGGGGATCTGAACTATCCTTCATTGTCTTTACGTTCATGAGACTCATCCAACATCCAACCTCGACAAAAAAAATAATACGCTCAGCAATTTTATGCAACGTGGAAAAGAAATTGTATTATGAACATATGTCACGACTTGCAACTCCTTCCAACGACTAAAGCTTGATGAGAAAAGGATATCACGTTCCCCTGTGGTTCCTTATAATAATTGCATTATGTATTTTTTCCTACTGAAAAAAAAAACTTAAAAGTATGCCGTTGTACATTCGCAAGCCAGGCTGTGTCTGCTGAGTGACTCCCCCTCCATCAAATTTCAGTTGAGAAGTCTCTAGTCAACTCGACAAGAGGAGAAGGAGGAAAAAAAAGGCTGTGCAAGGTATTCGAGGCCACTATTATTTATACATGAGCGTAGGGACACATCCTAGTTTGACATAAAGAAAACGCCGCAACTCTCTGCTTCAGTATAAGTGTGGCTAATTTCGTGTCAATTTCTGTAGGAAGGAATGAACGGGTGAGTGAATTGCAATAATGAAATGCCGCGTGTATCAACCTGCGGCACAGTGTGCAGTTTGGAGCTACTCCAATCTTCCACTATCATTTGAGCTTATGCTCATAGCGGCAGCAACTTTAAAAGAGTGAAACCATGAAAAATCATATTTTTTTAGGGAAAAATGGTAGTTTTTTCGTCTAAAGTACGCGACAAAACTTTTCATAAAGCTTTTTACAGGTGCATGCCAGGAGTTGTTTGGAAAAAAAATGAAGCTAACGGTTCTTTTCTTCCAAACTCGAAAGTTTTGCGTTTTTTCGAAGACAAACTATTCCATTCTTTGTAGAAGTTGAGAAGTTTGTGGAATCTGAGGAATTTCCGAGGCAACTTTTGAGCATCTTTTTAGTGACGCAGTATCCCATCAAGAGTCAGAGGTTATGCTACTAAATCCACTAATTTTATTGAATGGGCTTCTAAAGCTTCATCCACCTTCTGCACTGCTTGTCATATCGTGTGTCGTGATCATTACGGAATGTGCTTCTTTTCTACTTTATTTATACTGCATAGTTGTTCGATCCCATAGAGATCCCTGTATGGATCCTTTTTTTCCCTTTTTGCGTGTCCACAAATAATAATGAGCTGCCTCATCGCTGTATATACGCTGCCATACCGCAGCGTGCGCACAATAGCATTTTTGAGGGCGAAAATGAAAACTACCGCAACAAGCCAAGGGCGCGTGACAATGATTAGCTTTTTTTGTGGGTGAGTTAGAATGGAGAGTGTGGACAAAGTGATGTCAAAGTTCAAGAAGATATTTATATCTACGAGATATATCAGCTCATAGCTTCAGCTGCACAGCTTTTTTGGTGCACAAATTATATGTCAATTAAGTGTGGTGGCTGTTTTTAAGCAAGGCGCTCAATTAATCGAAAGAAAATGGGCGTCGTCTTGTCAATAGGTGGCGGATCAGGAGAAGCTGTCAACCCATTTTTATCCAAATTTTAATTCCGAGCTTTCGCTCTGAGAGAAGATAAGCTAAAGGCTGAGCGAGTTAGACACAGCGAGAGGGGGAGTCATCGCTAAAGCCATAGAATGAAAATATATTAGATGCGAGATATGAATCATGTCATAAAGCTCATCGTAAAATGGGAAACGAAAAGGAATAAAAAATAAAATCAGCAGAAAAAAAGAAGTCAAAATAAAATGCTGCTGACTGTTACTCGCACATTTTTATGGCTGGCTGTACCCATCGTTAAAAACGAGAACTGTGAGCACATCAGGGAGAGAGAGGACACAATGTCAAAGGATTAAAAAGGAGCTTTATTGCGTGTTCTGCGAGGGGAAAAAAAGGAGTACAGCTCTATTTATAATTTTGCGGAATGGTCTGATGGTCGCGTAATGATAGATTTGAAGGAAACTGCGATAGCAGAGAGCACACGGAACACATTGCCAAAGAGATCAGTGCCACGATCGATCAAAATAATTACGGCAGTAATAAAATTGGATGGAAAGGATAAATATTAGTGGCTTTATTGATTTGACTCGCGAAGGAAATAAGTTCCGCTCGGAGGGACACTCATAATAATAATATTTTGCAGTGCGGAAATACATAGTAGAAGTACATGCAATAGTGGACGGGCATATTTCACAATTCACCAGTCCCACTCACTTTGAGCAGCGACGAAAAGGAAGAGTGGCTGTCCGGAGAGAAGCTGAAACATTTTTATGCGAGACAAAAATGGTATTAGAAAAATGAATAATTTATTGTGCGCTCTTTCGGAGCAAGAGAGATATGTGAGGAGTGGTGGACGGAGGATGTATAAGGCCTCCCTGAAATTGATGAATCGGGAAATATTTGGGAAAAAGATGAAAAATGAAGAGTGACGGGGTAAAGTGGTGGAAAAATGTATTCCCCGCACGGACAAAAACGGAATCCACTTTAACCTTATCAACATGACTGACCACACATGGCTTCGCTGAGGATTATGAGAACAATATTTTTTGGAAGAGCAACACAAAAAAACAGGATGCGGTGGAATCCGTGAGCACACAGATTCCCGTTTGGGAGTCGAGGAAAAGAGGTTTTTGTTTGAGATGATAGGGTATAGAGAATGGGGACTGGAATAAAAAAAATCTGTCAGGAATCATGTTCCGCTTTTCATTCGGATTGGATAATACAGCTATAAATGTGGAGAAAAGGGGGATTGGGAGGCGCGCTCGCGGTACATTTCCACTGAGGAAAGTAACCGTGCCAGTGTAGAAGAATTATGTACAGTTTAAGGAAAATATTGGGAAGCAGGAACCAGCTCGGAATTGGATGGTTTCCGCTGTCATTTAGCATTAGCATAAAATATCCGTAGGTAGTAGTATAAAATGATGATTGATGAGATGCGTTAGTAAAGTTAAGGTTAGATATAGAGTAAGTAGTGAGTAGATAAAAAAAGTAGATAAAAAGAGGAGAAGAGCAAGAGAGAAGAGTAAAGAGGGAGAGCTGAGTGGAAAGTTGTGATTTTACTTTTTTTTATTCAAGTTTTCTCGCCTTACCACCAAACTCGTCAAAGTCAGGAAATGTGATCCCCCGCGACTCAAAGTTTTCAATGTAGGGACTTCGTTTTACAGCTTTCGAGTCTTTCGGTTTCTTTTCGGTAACAATGTCAGTTGTTGTTGTGGAGGTGGAAGCTGTGCTATCGGAGGTCATGCTCATGTCGTGACTGGAAGTGGGTGTTGCTACACCGCCACTACCGCTGCTCCCAACGAACCGTACGCGTGATCTTAGTCTTCGCATCGGAGGCAGGGACCCGGTGACAGTGACAGGAGTGTGAGACTTGCTCTTTGTGGGGGAGGTGGAACTTGTGACAAGTGTTTTGTGCCGTTTTGTTGATGCTGTCGGTGTAGAGGTGAGACTGTAACCAGTGGTAGTGGTTGTTCGAAAGGTTAGTGGGGAGAGAGCTCCCCTGTATCTCTGTTTTGTCTTCGAGCCTGTCGTCGTCGACCCACTTCTCGTTCGAGTTGTTGGGGATAAGCTTGTATGAGGGTGGGAGCTTGTCGATGTCACGAATTTGTTAGTGGGATCGGGGTTGTTAGTTGTTGGAGGGGAAACCAGCAATATTTTTGATTGCGGTTGTGCTCCACCCCTCAGCCTCCTTCTTGTCCAAGGAGCATCTCCAGAACTACCCGCCTCAGCACTCTTCTGCTCTAGCGGAACTCTGGAAATGCTCCTTCGTCTCAGAGAATGGAAACCGGTGTCACCTGTTCAGTTTTCCAACGTCAACTTTACATTTTCACACAGTCCAAAAATACTAATCTCGACATTCAATTACCTATCTCTAAATGGTCTCATTTCACACTCTTTAATACTCTTTTTCCTACTACAAAAATTTCATGTAAAAAATGCTACAAAATCTTATCATTTTTCTGCAGAAAGTGATAGCCATATGCAAATTGTGTGATTCTTATTATGAACGCATTCCAACTTGGCCTTCCTTTTCAATGTGAAGTTTCATTCCAACTCGTTCATCAATCACAACAATAAAGCGAGTGCAATTCTTTTTTTCAGTATGAAGTTGGTCACATCACGTCTCATTTGCTCTTTGCTGCTACTGCTACTACTGTTGCTGTGGTTTCTTCATTTCAGTAAAGTCACGTCTCCCTACACATACGCTATCTTTTGCCAATATCACTCTCAAAAGAAAATCCTTTTTTTTCGCAGACTCGAAAGAAAAATAATAACGGTGGGGATTTATTTCAGATACAGCGTTGCTACAATGACAGAGCAGCTGACAAATGATCCCTTTAAATAACTAAATAGCTACCTTTTCTGCTAATCTTTTTCTCATCTTGTCAAATATTGTTTTAAATTGAGACCTTTCATTTTTTCAGCGAAAATAATAAAAGTGGCACGTCAATACAATAATAACAAGTTGTTGTCTGGCTCTCCGCTTCACTTCATCTCATGCAAGTTCATTATTATTTTTTTGGGGGGTAAATGTGTAAACTGTACAGATGATAAAACTGTTTGTCAATACTCTTCATTGCTCAATTTCATCATTATTATTATTATTTTAGTAAAATGCAGTTAAAAAACTTTTTTTCACCAAAGTAAAATATATTTTTACCTGTCCCAGCTGCCTCTAAATTGTACTGGACTACTGCAGGGCGGGTATGTGTCCCATGGGAATACTGAGTCTTTTTATTTCCAGATACAAAGCTCACATGGACACTAGTCACGGCTGGGGCTGCCCCAGCAAACTCTCGTAGAAGGGAGAGCAGCGATATCGTTATCTGAAAGTAATAAAGTAGGATATTTGATTAATGCCATACAAAATTATTTGACAGGATCAGTTCAGCTCAAGTCTAATGATGACGGAGGCGACCTTGAAAAAAATAAATTGGCTTTTCATCAAATCAAAATCATTTTTTTACTGAGATGGAAGAATAGGTCAGGTAGGACGACGACTTTTCTCTCTTATCAGCAGTGTAGACCTGCAACTTTTGCGTGGCGTATGCACATACAAAAAAATAACTGCCGATGAGAGAAGTAATGAGGCTGCGCTGCAGACTGCAAACGCAAATTCCTTTTCTGCTGCAGTTGGTTGGTAGTTAGAGTAACCTTAGCTTTAGAACCCATTCATTTTGGCTAATACCTATATTTGCTCTTTTCGCTAATTTTTTTTCATCATCGAAGCCAGCGAGTTAATTTGGTGCTAAAAAGCATCACCACTTGCCACAGCCATTTGCAAATTGCAATTATTCATATGCTGAATTAGTCTTGTGAAAAATGCAGAATGTGTCGTAATCATAGTATAACGCTATGTCAAAGAGCATAAAGTTTAATCTCAAAACTCAGGAGGGGACTGATGAAGAGTCGGCGCATGCAATTAAACGTGAAATCCCAATTAAAAGTTTGAAACTGTGGGCAATTACTTTTTCGACGGTTATGTCCCTACACGCCATTATTGATGGATTTTGAAGTGGGACTTTATTGAAATTTTTTAAGAAGGGAGTCAAGACTCCAAGGCGGGGTTTTAAAGGTTGAGGTGAGACAAATGCTTAAAATTCCTTGAATTATTTTTACACGAGTGAATATATAATTTTTTTACGAGTGTGGAGAGAGGTGTACTTAAAAGACCGCTGAGTAGATCGGTTTGAATGTTTGAAGGATTAACTGAAAAGATAATTACGTAATGCTAAGCTGTACTATTTGTCAAATAAACAATGCAATTAAAGTGGAGAATTTGGTGTGCTTTTAGCGGCACGCATCGTGCACCGTGACTTGACTACCTTTCCTTTTACTCCTTCCACGTAGCAGATTTCTCTCGCTCGTCTGCAGCACTTTTTAACAACCGTTTCTCTGCCACATTTTTGTGCCAATCCGGCTGCTATGCTGATTCGCTGCCATTGTTCTCTCATTAACTATGGCATGGATAGCCAACCGTTCCAAATATACCGTGAAGACAAATCATGCCAGACAACTATAAGAAATTCCCTTCCACGCCATTTTCACATTTTTTTTTGCAAAAAATTTATCAACGCTGCACTTTCAAAAAAAAACTTTTTATCTGTGACTGAAGGCAACTGGACTGTGTGCAGTTGCTGCAGCGCATGAATTCGGTAGCAAATGCAAACTATTTACTTGCATCAATTTATTCACGTCAATTTATCTCACCCTAACTGATTGCTACTTGCAGTGACCCTCCCCATGTCTTTCAGTTTAATCTGATGCAAAATCCAAAAAAAAATCTTTTGTGTTTGTCTCTGTTATTAGCATGGCTTGTCTGCCGGCAATTTATCACCTTCCCTGAATTCACAGGAATTATGCAAAATGTTATTGTTTATTGCAGCTGGAGGTGAAGTGCCAACTATATATGTACCTGATTTTCGCTACTACAATATTGGAACAATTTTTTTTACCTAAAATCTAGAAAAAATATGCTGACATCGTGATGCCTTACTTAAGCCACGTTTTACTCATTAAAATGTTACGTAAACTGAATAATTTTATATTGCGTTTTTGGCGTAGTATAAGAGGTATGTGGTAAAACCGCTTCCCCCAAAAATGTAGTTTTATTTTAAAGAAATATATTTTTTCAAGCCAGAGTTTATCGTGGAGAGTGAGTCAGCGAGGGACCCACACAAAAAAAATTATGTCGGCGCGACAATATCGACAAGGCGTCACACTTAGTATGCTACATTCTTCATTATCAAACTCCTGCATCTCTGCCAGAACAGTTTCCCTATTTTAAAATAAGGATTTTTATCACGCTTCCTTGAATTTTGGTGAGTAAAGGGAGAACAGTATTTTTAGTGGTAGTGGTATGTGTGTGGTGTGAGCATGAAATGAAGTATTTCACAGGAGAAGGTGAGACATAGGGAATGCAATATAAAAGTAGTTTTAGGTCAGCTTATCCCAATTCCCATTCCAAATGTTTATTTTACTTTTAAGTGATTTTTTTTATAAAAACGGTCTGCAATCTGAAACACAAGCGCAAATTGGAGATATCTCCCTCCCTCAGCATTAAATAATTTTAGAAACAGAATTTTTGAACTTTTTTTTTACATTAAATCCGACACGAAACAAGATGATGATGAAATGATGATCGTGTATAGGATTCCATATTAAATTCCCAATTTGTGAAATTGAATTATTCACGTGATGACGTGTACCTTTTCGATTTCTCAGCGTACAAAAATAAACCCTTTTTGGTGCTCTATGCCATGTGCCATTAGGAATAAAAAAGTGTTCAAATTCAATGAGTGTCGAAACATTTTTTCAGTCCTCTCACTAATACCGTAAATTGAATTGATTTTTTTTATGTACACACCAAAAAAAAATTGTCAGTCCCAATTAAATTAGATCATATAGCTCCTTAGAGAAATCAAGGACGTCCCTTTTTCAAGCTAATATCGACCTTTGTTAACTCTTAATTGCCCTTAATTACTTTTAACTCTTAATCCAACTTTTTGACTGGCTTCCTATAAAAAATAGTTTTCCTAAAAAAACCAGCAACGCAAATTGCAAAGAAAACAAAAGCTCTACCTCCTGCATAGGCATATTTATTCTAAACAAAACGGTAAAGTGTCGCAACTGTAATAGTTGGAGGAGAAGGATAATGATGATGAGAATGGCAGCAATCACGATCCTATTTGTAAAGAGCTGCTACTTCAGCTCTGCCGAGACAGTTTCAAAAAAAATTCACAGAAACAATCTTTTTTTTATTTTTCGTCGTTACTGCAAAACCTCGACTCAACTCATCATCACTCTCCAAAAAAGTGCTATTTATGAGCCGTTTATTATTATTTTTTTCTCCCTCAATAATAAAAGAAGTTCACTTTTCAAATATCAGGCGAACGGACAATGAGGAAACTTGATTTGAATGAGTGAATGAGTTGCCAATTGTCAGTCTGCGAGTGGAGTGAGGAGCTATTGTCGCCGTTTTTTTCTTCATCATCCTCCTCATCAAAGGAGAATCACTGCCACCAACTGATAAAAACAGCGGTAGTAGTAGCTCAGGCCAGTAAACGCTACTTGGCTAACGCGCGCCTCTCCTGCTACTGCACTCTCATCATCGTCTCACTATATTTTTAAGCAGTTACTAATCAGTGAACCGTTTAGGGTTTACACAATGAAACGGAATGAGCTGTGCATAGGCAAGGAGAGTGTGAGATGTGATGGCGCTAAATAAAAACTCTGTCTCTCCTTCTCTCATCCATCCTATTTTTTGTGAGAAAAAAAATTTCTTCGAAAGTGAGATCCATTTCTTGTAGCTTTTTTTTCAAGTGGAATTGAAATCTTCCAATGCAGCTCTGTGTAGAAAATAGATTTTGTTTAGATTTCAGATTTCATGCACTTGTTCCACCTGTCTCTGTCTAAAAGAAAACACTCTTTTTTTTGCTGTTTCTTCTTCACAAGAGAAGCTCAACAACTTCTCGATAAAACCAGACAGACGCTTTGCTGCAGGTACGCTGTAGAACGCATTTACTCGCATCACGTCAAAAAAAAGAAAAAAAAATCTTTTCTGAAAAAAATCTACCATTTTTTTATATTTCAGCTGAAATTCGTTGTGAAACTCAAATTAGATCTTCTTTTTCTCACTTTTTCTTCTTCTTTTTGCTACAAAAAAGTGTCTTTTATGAATGTGCAGTGAGTTTCCTGATGGGATGGATGACGCTAACACTAAATAAAGCGGTTCACTGTAATAATGTAAACAATAAATTTCTATTTCTTCCTTTGCTACAAAAAAGTAAAAACTCAACTACTTCTCTAAGTGGAAGTCTATTTACTACAGAAGAGTGCAAAAAAATTATCATTTTCGATTTAAAATCCAATAACTGAAGATTAAAGGAATATTATAGGCACGTGCTCACTCAAAGAATTTTATTTAGTGGGCACGTGGGACGTGCGCCAAATAGCATGATTATTCTGTACCAATTGATGAATTGATTTATGACAGCTGCGGCAAGAATTTTTTTTACCCATATATTATTACACTTTCGAATTAAATCCCAATAAAAAACGGATTAGTTTACTGCCGCTACCACTCTTGGGCAACTGATCTGAGATGTTGAAGCCTCCGCTCATTCGTAAATCAGTTTTGAGGAGTTCAAGCCGAGCCCTATAAGGAACGGGGAGACCACACGCCGTCATATAGCTAAAGCGTAGTTTGTTTCCAGAGAGTTCGCAGGGAGCTCTACATTCGCCACACTTTAGTGACCACAATGAAAAAAAAATTAATTAAGAACTAGCCAACATACTTTACATCCTCATTAGTGATTAGTCAGCAGAGTCCTCATCATTACTCCCATTTGCAGTCAAAAATTAGCCAGATCGTATTTAGCTGAGAGTGGCATACGGAAGGGGTGCTACAGATTTTTTTTAGCGTGTGGAGTGGCTAGTACCTCTAACTCCCATCACTCACCATTTTTTTAATATTTTATTTGGCTTTTTTATTTAGCAAGACAAGCCCAGTAGTGGCACTGTTGGCAAGCGCTGATTGAATTTTTTCAAGTGTAAAAAGTAATTTGCTAGTTCATTTCTAAATAATATTCTTAGAATTGCATAAACAGCTCTAAATATATTTATAGTGTGCTTGATGACGCAATCCTGAATTTAGAAGGAAGAGGACTTTGCAGACCTTTTCTTCTTATTATGCTAATTTAAGGTAATAAGAATGATGACAGATATTTATGAAACTTTCGAATTTCTTCACAGTGCTCACCATAAACAATAAAAAGATTTACACAGTTAACCTGAGACGAACTAATAATAAACCTGTAATGAATATCTAGTAAAAAAAAATGATTGCCTCTCAGCTTAAATTAGACTCGCTCTGGCCTAAAGGCAGATATGTGACTAGTTATTTTTTTCTATTTAGTGGATGGAAATGTAGAGATATTAACATTGGCATTGCAATTTGTAGCGTGGATCTTATATATTTTCTTTCAAATAAAGCAGGGCGGTGACCAACTGCTGGCGGATCAAGTTCACAAGTGCATAGTGTACACATCTTTTTTTGGGATAGTTTTTAAACGGCAAACAGCAAAAATCAACAATGGCTCATTACCACCATCACCACAGCCTCATTAGAATTACACATCCTGTCCATTAACTGCTCCTTGTAAGATGGAGAGGAGTGCTCTCATTTTACACTTTAGAAAAGAATAAAAAAAAATTTTGCAGTAAAAAAAAGTACTCCCCCTAAAATGACCAATAAATCGCATCATAACTATTTCTTACAAAAAAAAGTAATAAAAACTACTCCAAACTACTTTAAACCTTCTTGTAAGCCCTGTTATGTAACCCTCAACAGAGAATTGCAATATATGATCGTCTGCAATCGCAGAAAATATGCGTTGCATTGGTCGACGAAAGAATTTCAGGTGGGTTATTGGTCTATACGAGATGAGTGTCTTTGCACCCGTGACCGCATGCAGAAAAAAAAATTATGTGGAACGCTAAACAATTCGTTTCATCTTTCGTTTCGATGCTCATTGGACTCGTAACATGTCTCGGGTAGATGTGAACTTGGAAGAATGCGAGAATTGAATTGTTTTTTAAAATGAAATATATACGACGCTCAATAATATCGTCCTTTTAAGCCAATAACTTGCGCAACTCTAAATACACGTCTCGTCTATGTGCCACATTAGAAACGTAAATATTAGCACATTGCACAGAGGCTGTTTTGGCCTGCAGTGAATCCGTTTTATTTTACAGAGATCAAGTTAAATGCACCGTTTTTCTCTGTTGAAGAACAAGTCTTGTCTTACAAATATTTTGACACTTTTATTATGCCAGTTTCATTTGATGACCACTTCACAAAATGATGAGGTTTCCCCATAAAAATCAAAATTGCTTTTGAACTTTGTAGGTCGACAGCACGCATATAACGCATATAAAATACATGCAGTCTGAATAGTTTGCGACAGTTGCAAATCTATTTTTACATTTTAACATTTTTTCGCAGAAATTGCAAATTTTTATATATTTTTTTTCTATAAAGTAAAAGGACTGTTATATAAGTAGGTAGTCCTTGCTAGGGTTCATTTCAAGGACTTTGCGTTTTCATATTTGGGTTTTAATTATCCTTAAACTAGGGAAGCTGTAGCTGACACAAGACAAGGAAAGGACAAAGGATGGGAAATTACGCAGATTGCGGCACTTGCACCTAATTAGTCAAGAAATAAAAAAAGGAATAAAAAAGTAACTAGGTTAACATTTCTGTTTCCTCCGCTGCCACTACCGCAAAACACTCTGTAGTGTAGCTCTGTCAACCAACTTTACTGACATCATAATTAAGACGAGAGTTAACTAAATTATACATTCCCACTTAGCTTTCTGTTTCTCGTTCCTTACAAAGTGGCGCATATATATAAGCATTGTACCTAATTCGTTTCAAATTTGGAATTTGAGTGCTTTTTTTACGCAAATAAGACAAAAAAACGAAGTATTTTTATGGGGAATGCCCTTGTATTCAAAACACACAAAAAACAGATATTCTTGTTCTTGATAAACTGATATCACGTGTGGAGTTGATCTAGAAAGACATTTTTTTTCTTCTTCTGAAATTTATTCATTATGACATTATTAGCTGCTCGCGGAGCTCATAGCACGGATTGATTCGAATGTATAAGAGGGGGAGAGAAAAAAAAATTAAAAAGTGATCATTTGATCGTAAAAATGAAGATTGACGTTGTCACTCGCTTCGCTCATAGTAGTGCCCTACTGCCTAGTTGAATGAATTTACTGTGTTCTTTGATCAGATCACAGACTCAATTGGTTTTCAAATAGAGAAAACAAAACGGATTCAATGATCTCTTCTCTATCCCTCGCTCACTTCTCATTGCACACGAGTTTTTGGAGGTGGAGAGTGGAGGTTGCAGTATTGCTTGTCATCACAATCATTTCGCGTCATCATCCATCAGCAACCAGCATGAGATTTAAACTGATTGCATAGGTTTAAAGCACAAGCATAAAGAAAGAGAAATGAATCAGAAAAAATGAACATAATATACGTTTCGCATAGTAGTGAGAGAGCAGCAGTAACTAACTCTTTTTTTTTAAATAAAATTTTAGTCCAAATTTTCAATTACATCATCATCAAATAATGTAACATAGAGCCACCTCCACAACCACACCAAATAATGAAATGAAAGGTACCTAACACAAAAGCGATAAACGCTGCAGCGTTGCAGTTGCACTCAATTTACTGTGAGTAGCTTTTTTGGGGATAATAAACCCCAATCAAATGTGAGAAATGAAAAGAATGTGAAAAAGTGCATCTCTGCTAACAAAAAGATTGTATTTTTGTGCGTATCATGCATAATCGGCAGCTCTACTACTATT